>JAUZSU010048193.1:0-21374 GCA_034780255.1 Parotocinclus maculicauda | reverse complement strand
GAACATCCCTTTCAGACAGCTTCCTCTTGTATCCACAGTTAACCCTGTTGGATGTGGTTGGTCGTTCTTGGTGGTATACTGACATTACCCTGGATACCGTGGCTCTTGATACATCACAAAGACTTGCTGTCTTGGTCACAGATGCACCAGCAACACGTCCACCAACAAAACCAGCAAAACTTAGCTCTTACCCTGCTAATTGAACCTTCACACTCTGCTCTTACTGGTACAATGTGCAATTAATGAGATTGGCCACCAGTCTGGTCCAATTTAACCATGAAACCTCCCACACTAAAATGACAGGTGTTTCAGTTTCATTGTCCAACCCCTGTAAGTGCTTTTTTCCTTCTTAGTAAACAAAACCACTAAGCACTAGCCCAACAACACAATTCACCTAGAACCAGCTAGGATCTAATGTAGGTACAAAAAAGACTTCCATGGACTTTAATATACAGTCACCTGACCTAAAATCCATAAAGCATTTACATGAAAACTTGAATACAAGCATTTACTAACATCTCAAGATGCTTTTACGCTGTACAATAATGCTGGGATAATTGTATCATCCAGTACAACAAACACTCAAGAGTACACTGATATACAGGGGGTACTGAAAGTATTCAATGACCCTACAACAAGACAATAACCCTAAGCACACAGCTAAAATAACAAAGGAGTGGCTTCGGAACAGAAAATCAAATAAAGGCGTGAACAACTTGTTGCATCATTCCCAAAAAGACTCATGGCTGTGCTAGTTCAAAAGTGTGCTTCTACTAGATACTGAGCAAAAGGTCTAAATTCTTATGACTACGTGATATTTCAGTTTTTTATTTTTTAATACATTTACAAAAGTTTCTACATGTCTGGTTTTTTTTCTGTGAAGATGGGATGCTGAGTGTACATTAATGAGAATTAAAAATAACTTTTTTTTATATTAGCAAATGGCTGCAATGAAACAGAGTGAAAAATATAAAGGCGTCTGAATACTTTCTGTACCCACTGCACATATGGTTCCAACAAATGGGAACCATGGTAAACAAAAATAGAAGTTTTTACATATTAAGTTAAAAGTCATAGTGCTAAAGAATGGAACCATTTATATAAATGTAAAATGTCTAAAAAAAACATTATATTTTAATTAATTATGAACAGCCTAACCTATATTCTATAAACATCTTCTGAAGGTTTGGGCAAAAAAACTGTATTGAAATAACCAAACAGACTTAAACTCTGACATCTGTTCACACTCTTACCGGGCAATAAGCTGTGGACACAGCAGGTTTGCATGCTTGCACAAGCAGCTCCATCCAAAAATCCACCAACTCCTGTTTGGGGTGCTTCGGCTCAACTGGCTTGGCAAAGTGCTGGTACAAGATGTATGTCTCCATGACAGATCCCACGTACCTATAACAAAATCCACAATGAACATGAAAGGATGTTACAATAATCAAAGACAATAATCCAAATCAAGGTAGTATGATTACCAGTAATAACCCAATTGTTAGTTGTTTTCCTATTACTGCATTGTACAACCCCAAATGAGAAACATTTGGGACAGAATAAAAATGCATTAAAAACACACAGTGTTTCATACATTGCACAGTATGGACCTTAGATATTTCCTGTCTTGTCTGGTCAACTTCTTTACACTTCTTAATAAATATCCTTTCCTGTATTTTATGCCTGCACCACATTTCAAATAAAGTTGGGACGGTAAAGCATTTACTGGGACCATATTTCCAGTAGCGACAAATCTAGGGGTTTTTTTTGTATCCTATTATGGTCAGGTTTGAGTATGGATGCCTCATGGTAAGCACTTCAATCCTGCCTCTAACTGTGAAGTGCCACACTGGTTTAATGATCTGGGCAGCTATTCCATACGACAGTCAATCGCCCCTTGTAGTGATATGAGTGAGACTAACAATTCAGCCTCGTGTTCCCTGTCCTGGAAGGACTTAGAACTGGCATTTTAGCAGGATAATGCTCATCCACACAAAGCAAGGGTTTCCCAGGAATTGTGTCTGCCACATTGTAACAATTCCTTGTCCTGCCCTGTCACCAGATTTCTCACCAATCAAGTATGTATGGGACCAGCTGGGACACCAGTTTTAGCCAACTATGAGTATGCAGGATGCTAAAATCACAATCAGAATCAGAATCTCTTTATTTCGACAAGTATGATACACATACAAGGAATCTGACTTGGTGAGAGCACATACGTTGACAAGTAACAAGCAGAGGATTAAACAAGGATTACACTAATCAAGAGATTAAAATAACAATAATTTAACTAGGATGAGAGGTGACTACTGCGGTTGAGGAGCGTTACAGCTCTGGGGAAGAAGCTGTTTGCGTGCCATGTAGTGCTGGTTTTGAAGGACCCAAGTCTTCTACCCGAGGGTAGTGTCTGGAAGAGGTGATGGTCAGGATGTGAGGGGTCAGTTTTAATTATGCCAGCATGCTTCCTCATCCTCTTGTAGTAGATCTTCTGAAGGGTTGGCAGATTACAACCAATGATCCCCTCTGCAGTCCTGATGATGCGCTGTAGTTTGGCTCGTTCTTGGGAGGTGGAGGA
This sequence comes from Parotocinclus maculicauda, assembly GCA_034780255.1. Taxonomy (NCBI): domain Eukaryota; kingdom Metazoa; phylum Chordata; class Actinopteri; order Siluriformes; family Loricariidae; genus Parotocinclus; species Parotocinclus maculicauda. Next base: position 18,799 of record JAUZSU010048193.1, on the reverse strand, counting down.
ACCAAACCAGACGGTTATGGATGATGTGAGGATGGACTCGATGATCGCTGTGTAGAAATGGATCACCAAAGTTTGTGGCAGGTTGAGTTTCTTGAGCTGTCTCAAGAAGAACATTCTTTGCAGTGCTTTCTTTGAGATGGAGACTGTTTTTCTCCCACTCCAAGCCTCTGGATATGGTGGTGCCCAGAGGCATGTCTAGCAGTCAACAATCTCAGATTTTTGGGTACACTACCCAAATGTAGCCTTTGAGAACATTTTACAGAGCAGCAGGGGCAGCATTTTATGCCCTCTTGTGGCAGGACCCAGTGTCTAATCAGAACATTTAAATATTTCCCTGTGACATAATTGCATGCTGAGTTACAACAATTTTTTTTTTGTTGGTATATGTTTTACAAATAGCTGTATTCAGTCATTTTCTGCTTGATCCTGGACAGGGTCATGGTAGAGTCGGTTTTGCACAAGCATTGTTTAAATTAAGTAGTGCAGTGGAATGTTTAAAATGTGTGGCATAAACCTTGCTGTTCCATACTCACCACATTGGTGCTTTGAGTCGATAGAGTTTCTCTGACGCTTCTATGACTTTCTTGTGCTCGTTGGCCAGAATCCCAGCTCCCAAATAAAATCCTACATCCCAATAATCGTGCATTTTCTCCAAGCTGCCCTTCCTTCCCAGTAGACTACTGAGGGTGACACCTTCAAAACAGGGATAAAATATTGCCTTTATTATAACATAAATAAGACAACACATCTGAAAATACCCATCTGCCATAAAAATTTTTGCTTGCAGGATAGTCAGCTTTTATTTTACTACTGTATTTACTATGGCCATAAAGCAAGGTTTTAAGGTTAAACTGCTACAATCAATCTTTTAGGATGACTGTCCCTTGTCCAACTTTATTACCTCTACACTGCTGCTTCTGTCTCAGTATATCTCTTTACATCAATATATACATAATGACATTGATCAGTAGCACCCTGTTGCTAGATTTGTTTAATTATGTACAAACCTAGGCTTACAAAGTCCTGATGTTTTTGTATCTGGAAAGCTCTCTGTTACTTAGTGTGTCTTTCTTTAACATAGAAAGAACACACAGAATTGCTAGATTTAATTTTTTGTAAAATAAATGCATGTATATCTCAAATACTTTATTTTCCACACACACACTAAAGCTGAAGAAAAAAAATGCAAAAACTAAAACTAATGTGTGCCTAAAATATCTGCACAGTTGTGTATATTTTGCCAGCTACATACAGATAAAGCTCTCCCTATATCCAGCAGTCCATACTCTGATAACATGCTACTGTTATCACAGAAAATGTTACTGTTATCTCAGCTCGCAACATTACAGTTTAAAGTTTGAGGACAATTGAATTTACATTCAGAAACATGATATTAGTATGGAGTATGCCATCCTTTGCTACCACAACAGCCTTCACTGGTATTGGAAAAATAAGCCCTAGCACACTGTTGGCATTCAAATTAATTCCCAATGCATTTTGATTTAGGGTCAGGGCTTTAAGCAAAGCAGCCATGTTCTCATCTAAGATGCTAGCACCCTATGTGGTGACCCCAGTTAGAGATCATTCTGGCTGAATCAAGCATCATGCAAGCACAATTGGCTTTGTCTGAAGGAGGGGATGTCAGAAGTGGAAATGCAACAGCAAGTCCTACCCACTCCTGCAATATACTTGCGCCCTATTCAGGATACATGATCTCCAGCGCCCTGTAAATTCCAGGAACTGGAGCAACCCTGCAAACCTGGACAGTATAAGCAGGGTCAAAAACATGAACAAACAAATTTAATTACAGTGAATTTCTTTATTGATTAGATTTTTTTCAATCAATTAATTAATCAGTTATTTCTATACATGCAACAAGGCTTTGCTCTTCTCATTCAGTATTCAATCAATTAACACATTTTATGTTGAACAGTCTGATGTTAAGATTAAGAATTGTGCATTTTTGCTCACTTTATCATGTCCCCAAAATATGGAATCATTGTTTTCACATTTAAGAATAAAATTGGATAGAATAGATTTTGCTTTATAGTTGACTCTTTCAGTTTGTGATTTCTGATTACGTTGGAGAGAAGAATCGTCACCATCATTTGTTTCCAAAAGTTGCATTGCCTTAGTTTGACTAAGTATATAATATAATAATAATTAATAAAAATTATAATTTTAGGCTATATGTTATTTAATTCTATAATTTACAAAATGTATGAAGAAATATAATTATTTATTATAATATAATTTGATATATAATGTATATTGAATGTAAATAAATTGTAATTAAAACATAAAATATAATTAGCTTTTAATTTAAATTGAATTCAAAGCTAATAACATTTTCTTCTTTTGATTCTTGTATAACGAAAAAAATTGGTCTCAAGTATCATCTCAATGCCTTGACTACAACACTACTACATACATTAACTTTGATACAGGATCACTGCATCTTTAATAGGACTATTTATGCTGTTGAACTGCCATGTGCATTACATTAAAAGGAAGCAAGGACTGAGCATAGTGAGACATTTATAAAGATGCAACATTTTTCCAAAATATTCTGCTGAGATTTCTCCCAACCCTGAGGCTTACCGCACTAATGCTTCATTAACAAAACAACATCAGCTACGGTGTCCAAGTGCTAGAAAGGTTAGAATACAACAGTATGTCTGAATAAAAGATCTAACTAAGAAGTCAAACAAGAAACGTGTCAATTATATATAGCAGAACATGTGATCACACAAACATACCAATCTTTCGCAGTTCAACTGAGGTGTCAAACTCATGGCCGGCAGCCATGAGAAGAACCACGTTGTTGATGCCTGAGTGCAAAGAGGGCTCCATTCCAAAGGCCTTACCATACCTATAAATATAAGAGTACAGAAAAGGGAAGAATGGTAAAGATTGGAAATTAAATTTTTAACTAACACATGCACTTTTGTTGACTTTAATTTTTAAATCAGTGAGTGTGTTTACATGCACCTAAAATGAACTAAAAATGAACTTAAACATCAGATTTCTGCAGTCATCTAATTATTATTATTATTAATTATGTATGCTGGTCATGCAAACAGCATATTTTCAGATCAAACAGAGGTCTATAAATCAGACTAAGATATCTCATAAAGAGAAATACACAAAGTAATCGGATTTCTCAACTGGTTGATAATTTATCTCTTGTGACCTGGCAACCCTGGAATTAAAAGCGGCTACCAAACACTTTTGGGGTAACACTGAAACGAAGTATATTTTAGAGGAAATTAAAACATTTTAGTATTCAATTATTACAGCTAGAAGTTTAACCCCAGTGGTTAAACAGTGGAAATACTGTAATTTATTAAATTACGTTTTAAAAATATTGTCAAGTAGAAACCCCTGTTTCAATAAAGTATAAAGCAAGCTGTGGGTCCCAGATATTGCCCCACTCCCACAATAGGCTGATATGAATATATGACATTGGTACTGCCAGCATAAGAGATAAGAATGACTAACACTGTATAGGGGACCAGAGTCTCACCAGTAGCAAGCCTGGTCACGGCTCTGTATGTCTATAAAACCAGAACTCAGGAACATGTCCTTGTAAATACGTCCACAGAGACAGTATACGTCTGACGCCACCGGCTCTCGCGACTGCACTAAGGGAAGAATGAAGGATAAAGCCCTCTGCCGGTCACCAGGCTGATTCCTCCTAAAATGATCACATGGTGCACAAGATGGAGTATTAAGGGTGTAATATGTTTATAGCAACTACTTGTGTGAAGCTATCGAGGATGAATACGTCTCAAAATTGCCATTTGTGTGACTTCATTGTTTAACTAGTCAATATGAGGGCTTACCTTGTCAGTGCAAATATGTACTGAAATTTGATATTTGGCTGCATTGCCACTGCACACATGGGCAACTCATTGAGGGTTTCCACTAGGTTAATTATGGAATCATAATCCTGTGGAGAAGAGAAGAAGTCAATTCATTTTAAAGTGTTAATTATGTGCTAATGTAGCTTCTCAAACTTCAAACTTCGTTATTTTAGGGTTTACATTGAATAATATAGTACAGTTTTCAATTACACAAGCTCATTAATGTGGAGACCTGAGTTTAAGTCTCCGAGGTGCTTCCAGCCTGACCAGTCTGTCGATTACCAGCATTCATTCTTTATTGTAAACGTCCTCAACTTAACGACAGCTAGTTAGTCTCTGTGTTTGAACATATCAGTTATTCAGTTGTATGACATTTAAACTGTTATGGTTTAATTGGAGTGTGAATGTCCTCTCTGAGTCCGTTTACCATGGGCGCTCTGGTTACTTCCATTTCTCTCTTTCTCTCTCTCTCTCTCTCGCTCTATTTCTTTCTCTCTCACAGTGGAGTGAGAGAGCGAGAGCAAGAGCAAGAGAGAGAGAGAGAGAGAAAAGGCATCTTATGTTGGACTGTTTAGGTTTTGGGATTAATTTACTATGGGACCTTAAGGCAGAGTCTGGCCAACAAATTGACACTAAGATCTACAGGTTTGCCTGAGCAGGTGAGGTAAAATATATGCTGAAACAAGAGCGACGCTCACAAAAAGCAAAGATAGAGAGCATGTCAAAATCATTGATTAATCAAGTAAAGGGCAATCACATTAGGTATCATAGGCAGGACCTACATGCAAAGTTCAGTTCTGGGACCTTTTCTACTCTCTCGCTCACTCAATTTATCCTCTCTTTTCCTCCAACAGATCTGCCGATCTCAACGTGCATCTCAACATATCTTGATTTATAGATAACTCAACACAAGACTAAGCAGCATTAGATTTCTGGAGCCAGGTCCCATGTTAAGAACATGACTTTTTTTCATTGACAGTTTTCATTGACAGCCCTACACCAAGTTCTAGAGATTTTTAGTTTAATGTGTTTTTGTTTTGTCACTTATTTTAGACTTGCATGTTGTCATGATTTGACTTTGGCTCAAATGAATGGGTCATTGTTATCTTTTCAGAACAGATGTATTTTTTGTCTGCCAATATTACTTAGATGAGATCATACTCTCAAGCGGAAAGATTTTTGATTAATGAAAGCAGACATCCAGGTTACTGCAAGTGGTTCACAAATATTTAAGAAATCACTATCACATATAGGCTCACAGTATGTAATTACATTTACATTTACAGCATTTAGCAGACGCCCTTATCCAGAGCGACTTACAACTGATACAGTCTTACAATTACAAATTAAGGGTCTTGCTTAAGAACCCAACTGTGGCAGCTTGGCAGAGGTGGGATTTGAACCCTCATCAGGTTCATTCAGGTCCAGAGTCCAGTACCTTAACCGCTAAGCTACCGCAGTCCCATATTTAATTATATAACAATGATCCACATTTTACAGAAATTGGTATACTGTTATGGCATTATTCGTGTGGTTCATGCTCTTGTTTTAAAGACTCACCTGGATGTCGCGGTAGGACAGCAGAAGGTTCATGACTATGTCAGGACTGAGGAGCTCCACCGTGTCCAGCCGTTTCTGGATTCGGTTGAGCTCCTGGCTCAAGGCCTCTCCAACGAAACGCTCCCGTGCCATACGGATCTCCCTCCTGATCGATTCATGTACATACTCACTACATAAACAGAGAACAAACTTGCTTAATTCTGCACGTTTAGCAAATTTAGCGCTAATCTCTGAAACACTAGATTACATGTAACTTCAGACCTTGGGATATGTTCTGACAAAGCCATCGTATGCTGAATTTAATGTAAACAAAGAAGTTTAATATACTGCATTTAGCATAGCATAGGTTCTCTTAAACATGCTTAAGCACCAAATATAAGCCCGCGGCTCTAAACAAGGGAGCAATGCTTTTATGTCTGTGACAACCAAAAACTGTACAGTGTAAATGTGTAGCTACTTCTTCAGTAAAGGACAGATCAGGGAGGCACAGCTGGTTATCTATTTTGGAAGCCTGAAATCTGTAATAATTAGCCAAGATTTATGTGGCATTAAGATCTGTGTGTAAATATTGTTGCTCATAGAGATTTCCTTCCCATATTTGCAGCTTCTACCCTGAATATTTTGGAGCTGATCTGGTATATTTTACTTATGCCTATATTTCCGAGTCGACTTTTTATTTGTTATTTTTACCCATGGGTAATCCTAAAGATATTTTCCTTTCAATTAACAATTCTATCCACGCCCTGTTTCACAGAATGTAACTAAACGGCACATAGTGGACTTCAAATTAATTTAAATTTTTTTTTTTATAAATATAATCATTTATTTCCATATTGTTATAACTTACCATTATTGCAGAAACATCTCATATATTTAGATATTATTTGAAGGCTAGATTTTGACCATTATGGTACCTGTTTCTTGTGGTACAGAATGTATGGAATGTATCACAGATCTAACAGACCACACAAGGGCAGCATTAAAAGCCTACACATGTAGACAGCAAAAATTACAATACAATAACAACATAAGGAATAAGATCAGATAAAGCAATAGGAGCTACAGGCCACTGTGACTGGTTGAAAAAAAGCTATTTTATGGAACTCTGTGTAGATGAAAATCTCAGTCCCTGACTTGGAACTGTTCAAGCATTTGTTGGAATATACACTGCATTGAAAACTGAAATCTCCTTGTCCATTCACAGCATCAGCATGGTGAGGATGTCAAGCAGGAGAAACAGCATAGAATTACTATTATAAATCTGTGTTTGCACATGCTCTGGGGCTGGGTAATTACTTAAAAATCGACATTCAGAACATTTAACCGATTAAAACGTATGGAGATTATTTCGGTTATCACGTTTAGGCTACCGAATATGAACAGTGCGTGGCTTACAAACACCATTTTCTACTGAAATGCAAAATACATGGCTCCCATAGCTACACTGGAACTCAGTGAGTTTAAACATCTCGTTAAAATTGCACAAGGCATACTTAAAATATTTGTGTAATTAGTTTAATTAATGGTTAATTAGTAAGTCTTATTAGTTTATCAGCCTATTTTTAATAGTTGGAACATATTTACATTGAAAACCTTGAACATTGGCACTAAACACTAAAAACACACACAAAAGAAAAACCTCAATAGACACTGGGGCAGGTACTGTCCATCAAAAAGAAGCTGGGTATGTCGCCTAAAATAGGACATTTTATTTGCAGCATTGTCTAGAAACAGCAACAACAGAAACACGTAGACGTGATGTGAGGCTTCTAAGAAGTAATCCTAATCTTTCTGACTGGTCTTATGAGGTTTCTAAAGTAATGATTGGCTAACTGGAAAAATAATGGGGTTTAATGGGGTTAAGGGAAAATACTACCAACCTTGCATGGATGTGCACGTTCTCAAATAGCTTGACCAGCTGGTCCACTAAAGGGGTCAGCAGAGGTTCGAGGGTAAAGCTGGGTTGCAGGATCTCTGTGATTCCCCGCATGATGCTTGCATCACAGGCAAACACTTTTCCTTGAGGTGACACCATGTATGGTATGAAGGTATAACTCCCACACTGCTCCTAGAAAGTCATAATTAACCAAACAATATTAATAGCTTACTATATTCAAAACTTTTTACACAAGTACTGTTACAACCTAGACTTCAAATGAATTTAATTTGAATTATATTGCATAAATCTATATAAAAATTTCCCATACATTCAGTGCAACCTATTGCCATCAGAAGTCTCCTAACTAACTGAATAGTGTCTATGTGTGTAAGGAATGTGTCACATAACCTCAGTGTAAATACACCTTGTTCTGGAAGCTATCAGAGTTTAGACTTAGACTTTTGTCTAAGAAGTTTGAGAGTATACCCACACAAACACCTTGAAGACCAAGTAGAGGACTATTTATATAACCTAATTGATTAGGGTATGGTAATGAAATCATATCCAATGCTCTGTATATACCACAAAATAGCACAACATTCATTATTAAGAAACAGGGGTGCAATATGTACCATATATGATAAAAAATGAATGAAATCTATGTAAAATGTTGTCATTATCAAGCTGTCATTATCATGTAGCTAGGTAGGATAGACTACTGTGCATGTCCACTGAGTGCATGCAGTCTGCTAGCACCACACATCTAGCGTTCTATTGAAAAGCACATAACTGAAGTTAAAAATGTTCTAACAAACTGCGCCCAGACACACAATACAGACAAAATATGCTCAAAATACGATGATCTGCAAAATATGTCTGAAATTATTGGTTATTAATGTTTTCCATTAAAGACAACTAACCTGCAAACTAACCACTATATAGAAGATAAAGATAAATTTCCTACAGAATACGCTTTAATAAAGAGTCCACAACAAACAAAAAAAAACACTTTAGTCTTAAGACAAGGCTGTAGTAGATACACAGTATAATTTTCACTAGATGGCACTTCTTGCACAAAGGAACTTAATCGGTAACAAAATCAACTTGCTTTGCTAGTGTGTAGTTTGTTTCTGTGTTGATAGTCTGTGCCTTGAGGCTGTTATACATGTACATTACAAACACAATGTAAACTGGACTTGCATTTACATTTACGGCATTTAGCACACACCCTTATCCAGAGTTACTTACAACTTACAACTTATTCAATCTTACAATTCAAGCAATCATGCGTTAAGGGCCTTGCTTAAGGAGTCCTGTACCTTAACCGCTAGGCTACCGCAGTCCCGATCCCCAGACATGGGGGTGCACTTGGGAGTGTTATTGAAAATATATGTTACCAATTAAAAAAGTTTAAAATACAAAAAAGCAAATTAGCAAAGACTAAATGGGAAAAAATTACAAAAAATGAAATTCATTAAAAAGTCAACAATAGAATTTTACCATGTATTATGGTAACCGGGTTAATTGTATAGGTCAATTGTTCATGTGCAGAAAGCGCCTTTACTTGGCAATGTATCAGAAGAGTAACACTGTTTTTGTGTGGCCCCTTCTCAACCAATCAGATTGTGGGGTCAAACTGTAACTGTAATCAAATCTCTTGACCAGAATGTGACTATTGAAAAAATGCATTCCTTAAAATGAAAATAAAATAGTGCACCCTCTGTTAAGTTTACAGTATCTACTTTGTAACAACAGGGCCAGTCTCCTCACCTTAAGAAGCTGAAGGTCACTTTCCTGCTTGTTGCAGTACAGTATAATGTTATTAGTCATGCTGAAGCTCTCTCTAACACCCAGGTGATAGAAGAGGGAGGTCTGATGATATGAATCACTCATCTCAACGATAGCAACATCTATGAAGAAACGAGCAGAGCATAAACAGGTGGGGTTACGTACCAATATAATCCATTGCATTACATGAAACTTCTTGGGAATATGACTCGTACTTCCCTAGTACTTCCTCAGCTTGGACCTCCTGTATTAACACTTTTACAGTCAACTATGGAAAGAGTTACGCCTACTGGCCAACACATTAAACACACCGACATGTGTTTAATGTATCTATATAGATATAGATGTGTATGTGTGTGTGTGTGTGTGTGTGTGTGTGTAAATATGCAATATGGGTGACTCCAAGGGAAAAGTTAAGGTTGTGAACTACTGGACTAGAGGATGACCGACCAGGAACATATAGGGGATATAGGGGATATAGGGGACAATCAAAGAATACTGTCTGTAATTGTAGAACTACAAAGTGTTTCTATATGGTAATTAGAACTGATAAAATGTATATTGTGTAAAAATATGTACCTTATAAAGTCAGGGTGACTACATATGAAACCTCATAATACAAACAAGTAAAGCCTAAAATAATAGTGTTATAATAGGTAAGTTCATTCCATGTTGGGGGAAATCTGTTCACTGGCTCAGTTCATTTGAATGAAGAATTTGTGTAGAAGTGTCACATAGCAGTGGCAAAGTTAAGACTGGACATGTTGCAGATGTTGTTCACTTGTAGTTGGGCAGTATCAACATTAGCTTACCTGCATTATAATAATAAACCTCGCAGTAGCCCTTCAGGCGCATGTGCTGCGTGTCTGTACTTGCCTGCGTTGTAGAAGCTATCCAACGTGTCTGCTGTAGCGTGCGCGATCCTCTCGAACGGGACGGTCTCAAGCTCGGCATGAGAGTCCGCGCACGCTTCTCGAACACACCTTAGAGACAGATGTTCCTCGGTCTGGGGAACCGAAGCGTCTTCTAACACCACATAAACCACAGACAGAGCGCGGCTCCTGCTGCGGGGTGAAGTGGCGCTCTTGTTATTCGGAGCGCTCAACTCGATGGCCAGAGAGTCCTGCCACAAACTTCCAGCAAAGACTTGCACTGGCTCTTTTCTCTTCACTTCACGCAGGCTCATGCGCCTGCGCTCGCACGTGTACATGGTTACCCCAGTCTTTGGGTCATTAAAAGCTCAGTTCAGTATAGTCACCCAACTCCACTGACAAACTTCGCAGGTGATACTAGAATGGGCGGGACTCACCAGCGCCACTGGCCCCACCTACTTTCCCTATCGTTTATCGCCAGAACCGTGAAGCGCCACCTTATGATGAAATGCATGCATACTGCAGTGTAGTACATACTGTTTTTGCCTGTTTGTAATGCATGCGTTTACATTTACGGATTTTGACAGACGCCCTTATATAGAGCGGCTTACAGCTTATACAGTCTTATAATTCAAGCAATTGTGGGCTAAGGGCCCAACTTTGCTAGAGGGGGGATTTGAACCTCTGGTCCAGAGTCCAGTACCTAAACCGCTAGGCTACCGCAGCCCCGTATACACATTGCACCAGTGTACAGTACACACTGCACTTGAATATTGGCTACTGTACAATGCATTCTACATTTTGCTCCAACGTGCATACTGCATCAACACTGCATAATACAACCCCAAACCAGGAGTAATTGGACACCATAGGACAGTATGAACGCAAATGCCATAAGTTTTTGTCAGCTGCACATTCCTGATGCCAATCTACCCATCCACTACATCCCAACGGTGCTCTTTTTGGATTTAGATTTGGTGATAACTGAGTACAGTGAACTCGCTAGTTTCAAATGATTAAGTTTTGTGATGGCACGTAGAAGATGGAAGATGGAACACTGTGGGCATAAATAGATGAACATGGTGTTTAACCAATGCACAACTGATATAAAGGGGCCCACAGCCCTATGAAAATTATGATTTTACCCTGTTTCTTTTTTTTTGGAGTGGGGGGTATTTGAAAAAAAGAATGAAGAGAATGCCTTTTGGATAGATGATGGAAGAAGGTTTAATTTTGCATTTAAATTAAAACACACTTTCATATGACAGGTAATACATACCACACACTACAGGTAAGTAAGGAAACACGTAGAACTGGATTTCCTGTAACTATGTCATCAAAATACTAAAATGCATACTGCTACTCCACAATAGGTGATGTAGTTAGTACGGTATGTAGTTAAGCTTGTCTTGCTGTACGCATCCCAGATGCATTTCCGACAGGAATGCATTTCAGTGTAAATTACATTTACAGAAGCCATTATAAATACAATGGATACATTTCTGGAGTATAGTCTAAATATTCAAATATAAACAGTACATGAAGAGCATGTAAACACGTTCTGCATATTTAGACTAAACCAAACCGGTTAATTTGTGCAAAGGTTAACATTTTATTTCGCATGAGCCACATTTTTCACTAATCTTACTAAACGTCTGTTTAATTCAGGATAGTATTTTTAATAGTTGTTGTATATTTTTGAACTTTAAATCAGGAAACACTTTACAGACACCAAAGCTGAAACCATTTAAGTCCATTTTAATAATGCATTTACAAATTTGGGTGCATGGGTAGCACTAATATGCTAGCACACCAATGCAGGAACCTGGACTTGAGTCAAGACAGAGTCTTTCAGACAAATTGAGCTTTGCATGCCCAGGTCTTTTAGTGTGTTAAGTAAACTAAGCAAACTACTGTAACTATCAGTCTATTGTAACCACTTTGTCATGGAGTGGTCTCCTGGGGAAATAGTGCTACTGTGGTGGGAAGCTAAGATCCTTAATTAAAAAAATTGATCAGGAAGGCAAGCTCCACCACAGGCCTAACCCTATATACACTTGGATAGTAGTACACTGAATCTTGTAAAATCAAGTGGTACTGTATCTAGAGCATCATCAGCAACAGACTCGTTCTATTACGATGCTCTAGGGGACAGCATTGGAGAGCTTTTCTGTGATTGCTGTTTGGCTCGCCAGTTTGTCAACAAATGTGTCAGAAAATTATTGAAATGTTTAAAAACAACGTACCTCTCAGAAGGGATTTGCATATTTCTCCCTTTACATTGCATAATAATATTAAACATTTTAAGAAATCAGGAGGAATTTCAGTATACAAAGGCTAAGGTTGCAAGCTTAAGGTGAACACCTATGATCGTCAGTCCTTCAGACTGCACTGCATCAAGAATCACCATTCATCAATAGCTGATATCACCACATGGGATTACTTTGACAAACCATTGTCAAGCACTACAATATGGAGTTACATTCACAAATGCTAATTTACTTTGCAAAAAAGAAGCTTCATGTTAATCATGTCCAGAAGGTAGAATGGACCATCACACATTGGAAATCAGTATCTCAGTATTCCCAGATAACAGGAACAAAGAATATAAAGGACCATCAGGACTATCAATTATCTGTAAGTACAAAAGCCAGGTTCTGACATGGAAATGATGGCAGTATTCATTCGGAAACATACAGTGAGATCTTAGAACAACAAATGCTGCCTTCAAGACATTATATTTTCAAGGAACGCCCACTCTGTGCTAAAACTCCTTTAATGTGTGGTGAAAATGTATGGCAACATTACAAAGTGGAAAATGCTCTACAGTACCAACTTTTTTGGAATGTTTTAAAGGTCTGAAATGCAGGAATGGAAGTTTATTAACAAATACATTGAAGCAGACCAGTCAAAACATGAAATATCTCAGGTTCTAACTCTCTGTGAAAGGAAAGTCAAAGTAAATGTGAGAAACACTTGTGTTTTTTTAAATGCATTTTCTGTACTGTCCCACATTTGAGTGGTTGTAGCACAAGCTCTACAATGCTGTATCACAGACATGTGTAAATGCTTGTTTTATTTATTGCTGTCTGCAATTTCTTTTATGCTCTCCCACCAATGGCTTTGCTCACTAAGTACTCTATTTATTATGTGCACACAATGTCTTTGATGCTTGTCGTGACACCAAAATTGTGTGGATCAATAAAATATCTATCCTACAAAGGGTGTCTAGAACCTTTGACCATATAGTGTATGCTATATTCTTCGGATGCCTTGGACAGACAGATGGGGCAAAGTGGGTTACAAATCCTCTGGTGTGTAAAACATTATTTCCTGACATCTTCACAAACCAAGTGCATCCTGAAAAATATTCTGATTAGGGCTGCAACAGCGAATCGATAAAATCAATAAAAAACGATTATTAAGCATGTTGCCAACGAATTTCATTATCGATTCGTTGTGTCACACGATTTATGTCTTACTCGCCTTTACATATCTTCTTACGTCACCTGCGGCGCTTCATCAATGCTGGCAAAAATAAATAAGAACGACTTGAACGGAGCGACACAGGAATTTCTAAATAAGTTTAACATTTGTAGAATGTTTTAACTTCTTAAAGAAACACGACCGACGCGGAGAAGAAGGTTCGGCATAAATCTTCAAAAGTGTGTGAGCACTTCACGCTTCACACAACTAAAAAATGTGTAACATGCAAGCTTTGCAAAAGTGATTTAACTTGGCACCGGAGCAAACGGTGATGATACAGAATCTGAAACGGAAACATGTTGGAGTAACTGATGAGGATGAAGGGAGCTCAACAGCAGGGTAAGAGTCACTACAGTAGTTTCTTCTGTTTGAAGTGAGGAAACGTAACGGTGCACACACACTGTGTGACCTGGCATAACACGGTTAATGCTGTTTTTTACTTGTTAACTGGATAATGGCAGTGATGAAGTACGTGTGTGTTACTTTTAATTCAAGTGTAATTAGCTTAAGCAGTGTTTATATGCTTTATAAATAAATATAACTTGTACACAGTTGTGGTAATTAATGAGGAAGCTTAAGTATAAATGAAGACACTGCACTGTATAGGCAGGATTAATTGCATTTACATAGGGATTAAGGTAACATATTCGAGCTACTCTAATTTGTGTAATTAGGTATTTACACACCGTTATGTATTGTGCCAATGTGTGTGTATCTCTTAGCTTTTGCACTTTTGCTACTTAAAAATATTTAATTATTTAACATATTTATTTAAATATCCGATTCATAGATTAATCGTAAAAAATAATAATAAATAAATCGACCGATTAATCGATTATTAAAATAATCGTTAGTTGCAGCCCTAGTTCTGACATAAATATTTTCTACCTCTGAGGTAAAGGTCTGTACGAGACTTTTTGTACAGGTACTCATTTTTCGACAGCCCAACTTTTTGATGATTTTGTATTTCCACTTTACGATGGGATTCCTGAACATAAATATATATTCAGCATTTCCTGGACAAGGGATACACAGTATACTCAGTACAGACATTACTCTTCCACATTTGGATAAGACAACCGTCAGTCTGTGATAGAGGGAGTCAGGTAGTGGGAGTAATGAGCGCTGGCAAATGTAATAAGGAAGAGCTGTGGTGCACAACGTTTTTTTTTATTGTTTTTGTTTTTTTTATTTTTAATATATGACTCAATAAATTACATGAGATGATAAATACTTTATTATTCAATAAGATTTAGGTTAATGACTTAATGGCCAACTGTACTTTAATGTTAGGCAAGTTTAAGGTGCACAATACACTAAAATACTCTCAAATACTTGGCAGTACATAAGTCGTGTGGTGAGAGTGATAAGCACTGGGAAATGTAGTCAAGAAAAGCTGTTGTCATGCTCCTGTTCAGTATAAATTAAACTTCTTGATTTAGTATAAATTAGCTTCTGATTACTCGGAACACATCCCCATCATAAATAATACGTCCATCTTTTGCTCATTTACCGTACTGACATTGATCAGTGAGTAAAGGGCAATTACAAAACATAAAGAACTAAAGTCTGCAATTATCTAACTACAAAATCTATGTACTATATATGGTATGCGTAGATAATAAAATAGACATTTATTTATAAGTGAATAAAAACGAAGGTGTACTAAATGCAGTGGTCACTGAGTGTATATTATACTGCTCACAAAATGACAGGATATTTTATTCTGGGAGATTTCATTTTAAAGTATACCCTATTTTTTGTACATTCAGTATATTATTTGTAAGTCATGTAAAGTTAAGTAGTAAGTTGGATTACACATCCAACCTCATTGTCACCAGCGTAAAGCCACAACAGCGCAGTGCGAGTTAGATCTGGTTGGCTTCTGAAGCCCTTCTTCCATATTAAAAAGAAAAGAAACAAAGCAAACACAGGCTTGTCTTGCCACGAGTTTTCTTCTTGGCCCAGACCAGGCTGTAATGAGCATCAGCACTGTGAAAGCTTGAGCCGAAAAACACAAAGTACACAATCAACACAATCTCGGGAGGAAAGCCTATAAATTAACATTGACAGGTCAGAGTGAGCCGCTAACGGCGAGGTATCCTGTCAATACGAGGTGCTGTCAGCTGTGATGAGATCAATGTGCTCCACTGCATTAGAAGCCTTGAGCTCGATTGAACTCGGAGGCAGAACTGCAGTCTACAGGGATTCTGTGTCTGCACACAGCAAGCTGAAGACACGTTTCTATTTAGGAAAACTGAGATCCACAAAAACGCATGGGTTTGCACAAGAGGTATACGGACATTAAAGCGAATACTGCTATGGCACTTTTCCATGAGGTGGCTTTTTCTGTGGATACTGTGAAAAACCCAGAAACTACATCTGCAGCTTGCAAACACATAAAAAAGCAAGATTTTCTACTGAAATTACACACTTATATTATGAATTTATAAGTTATTAACATAATCGTATCGATATTGGAAAACATCACGATGCAAATTTTTGCTCATATTGCCCAGCTCATGCTTGCACAAAAACACAAATGGACTTCGGTTTCCATGTGCAACCCAGAGACTGCATTGCCACATCCTGAAGCGAACCTCAAGTGGAAGTTGCGCACACGTCACAATTTGTTTGTGCAGACTGACTGAGATTCAGCAAAGTCACAGTGTCTGGTGGGTGAAAGTTAAGAATTTTTGACATGCCATGGCTGAAGGAACGTTGCCCTCATGGTTGAATGATTGAAAACAGAATTTGCACCACTACACAAAATCCATTTCTAACCATTGATTTCCATGAACTTTAACCATGTCCTCTGCAGCTATCCTGCTTCTAAACATGCGCACATGCGCACACGCGCACACATGCTCACACCCTTCATATATTATGATTGATCACTGCACTAATTGCTTTGTAAGAAAATACTTAAACAATTAAATGCCCATA
This sequence comes from Parotocinclus maculicauda, assembly GCA_034780255.1. Taxonomy (NCBI): domain Eukaryota; kingdom Metazoa; phylum Chordata; class Actinopteri; order Siluriformes; family Loricariidae; genus Parotocinclus; species Parotocinclus maculicauda. Next base: position 2,402 of record JAUZSU010048193.1, on the reverse strand, counting down.
GAGGGCCATTTATCTCCATTACTTTATCTCCAATAATAAGGCAGTTAAAATTTTTGAACATTATCAATCTCAAGAGTTATTACTGTGACTATTGTGGAAATGCTGCAATTATCACGGGTTCGAGTTTACAGAGTGACTGCAGCAATCACATGGTGTGGATAAACAAAACCATGGATCAGTGGAGCTTATAGGGCTGGCACGTAGCATAACCTGAACAGGACTGCTGTGAACAGAGCATAAACTCAAAGCTTTATTAAGCTATTATACATAATTAAGCACCACTTCTATGTAAAACACAAGCGCATTTGGCCCGTTGCATGTAAACAAGTTAAAAACAAAACTCTCCCTTTATTTTCACTCTGTTCTCGTATATTTTTGTAGCACTCAATGGGGAAAAAACCCTCCAGTTCACTCCGGCTCTCCCAGCTGAACATACACAGAAACCGTTTTCCAAATTTTATCCTAATGAAAAGCAAACACACACACACACACGCCCAACGGCTTCACACAAAGATATCAGCTTTCTATCCTCGGGTCACTGAGGGGGGCGGCAGTGGAGGAAATCACTTACATGTGTCAGATAAAAACAGAAAGCCTTCCGTAAACAATTAAAATAAAAAAGAGAACACATATTTACCTTATACAGGATCCTGGGGAGCTGCTGCAGCTTCATCCGGTTAAAAACAAACATGTCGTAGATGGCTGCCACGGCCAGCACGGTGATGCCCTGTTCTTTCCAGAGCATGCTGCAGGCTGAACATGCCAGGCTGCCCACAAACCATGCCCAGCACTGCCAGTTCACCCCCTCAGCCCTCTGGATGCAGTGCTCCACATAGCAGTGCAGAGCGAGGAGGAAAAAGAGCGCAGCTCCCACATCCGCCCGGCCTACGATTCCTGCAACGGCTTCAGTGTGGATAGGATGCGAGGCAAAGAGCAGACCTGCTAGTAGACTCCAGCAGCCAGTACCCAGAAGCAAACGGGCCAGGTGGCTGAAGAGGGCTGTCACTGCACAGTGCAGGGCCACGTTGACCAGGTGGTAGCTCCACGGTTCTAGGCCACCCAGCGCATAGTTGAAGCGGAAGGAAAGGGTGCAGAGTGGCCGGTAGGATTTGTGGCTGCCACTGTGCGTAAGAAGTGTACCCCAGAAATCATCATAGAACACATTGATCCATGGAGTCTCAGGCAGAAGGTCCTGGTTGGTTTTGATCGCACGGCTGTAAAAGAAACGAAGAGAGGATTTAATTGGCAGTCTTTGTAAATTCCATGTAGGTTTCACCATCAGTTTGTTTTTGCTGTAAAACAGCTTGTAACAACAAAGTCTAGTTTCATTTAGTATCCAAGCTTCTCAAGTGAACATTATTCATTTAAGTAGTGCTTTTATTATTTAAAATGATCGCAGTGAGACAAAATCTAATCCAACTAAAAACTCAAAGGTTAATGGCCTTGCTCACAGGCCCTTAATAATCACCATATCCCATATTATACAATGTGATACTGAATAAATTTGTGGATTAGTCAAGCACTTCCATAACATAAGACTGTTCCAAGGAGCTTTCAGAAGCACTGTTATTACAGTTTTGAGAACAATGTTATCTTATTATATAGCATTCCGAAACGCTGTTCTCCCCTCGGAACCTCAGAATACAAACACTTCTTAACTCAACCAATTAAAATATTAAATGATCTGTTTTAATAAAACGCAATTACACAATTTGTGGGTTCTACTTTGTTTGTGGTTAGCATACGTTGCCCTAAACATCTCCTCGTCAGTTACAGTATGCTATCAGCTCACCTTGTGACAGTCAAGGTGCTGCTGATTTTAATTTCTAAACTTGATTTGGGTTTATTTAATGAGTAATGATTCAAATTTTGTTTGTGAATGGTATGGTGGTGCATCGGTTAGCATACGTAATTTGTAATTACACATGGACATAGCTGTAGAAAGCAATTGTTTTGGGGGTTAGGATTGGATTAATCCAAAATTTACATGAATTCTAATGGAGGAATTTTATTAGATTTTACATGTGATAAAATACAATGCAAAATAAAGCACATTTTCTAGTATAAGGTAAAAAAACGTCAACTGCAATTAAAAGATTAAAACTGTAAACGAAATGCTCCATTGTAGCTTTACAATATCTTAAAAAAACTATTGAAAATATATATTTTTTTAATTCTGAAATATACCAATTCAAAACAGTGTGTAGTTTTCTTGTATAAAATGTACACAGTCCCCTGCAACTAAAATAAAGTAGGAGACTGGAAAATGGAAGATGGGTCTGTGAGCATGACATACACAACTCAATCAATCAATCAATCAAAATTTATTTATACAGCGCTTTTTACAATGGAACATTGTCTCAAAGCAGCTTTACAACAGTATACCATCCAAAAAAGGCCAA
>JAUZSU010048083.1:0-21374 GCA_034780255.1 Parotocinclus maculicauda | reverse complement strand
TTCGTAAGCAACAGTAGTTCTTGTTTGTACGTTTGCTATACGTGTAAATCGCACAATAAAGGTTTAATAAACATTTAGTATTTTATTTTTGTATTATATTTTAGCACGTCCCGTCTTGTAACATAGGGCATGTTCGTGTAATCGCTCCAGCCGGTTATTAGGACCAAAACCATTGCGTCCCGATGTGGTCCCATTAACCGGAATCGACTGTATATACTTGATGCGTTCAATTCAACACAAATTAATTCCCATTTACCACAATGAAATCCTACAGAGCATATTTGTTACATGGCAAAAGGTAAAATATATTACTAGCTTTATTATAAAGGCTGAATAGTAGCTAGTAGTAGTAGAATAGGATATCATTGGTTACCAGTAGACGTTGAAGTTATCAATGGAGACTTTCTACTGAAAGGTGAGAGTTGGGTCCAAAGGCCCCGTGGGTCTCCTCAGTCATCCCCATCTGAACTGCTCATGGCTGCAACACTTTTCCAGTTAAATCTGATCTTCTCAGGAGGCACAGGGGAATCTTAGGTTTCTTTTTTTACTTTCTTCAAGCTTTGATTTTTTCAAACTTTAAAGAAATATTTAATCTAAATGTGCAGAGTTTCAAACTGATTTGTTTCTATAAATGTGGTCGGGTGTTGTGTGTTGTGTATCGTAATTGTCATTCCTAAAATCACAGAGTCTATAAAACAACAGAATTTTACCTGTGATTAGCATATAGGGCACAGTGAACAACGTTTAAAGCAAGCATTCAGGTAAGGCGTAGTAGGAACAAATGTAAGACTGTCCATATGGCGATAATTTCAGAGCGGGAAATAGTTACAGGCCTAAAACACATCTAAAAGACATTGACATATCACAGTTCAAAGTCAAATCAGGCTTTCATCTTGGAGATGCATCAACAAATGATGTCCATGTGTTATACTGGTTGTAGCTCACACCTGCATATACACCCACATCTCCACATAACCACTCCAAATGGTTCAAATAGTGATAGTGGTTCCAAAACACCATTGCAATAATAACACTGCCATTCACCGGGAACCTCAAAAGTTCAGGTTGGGCATTTTGGATGGCTATGATATTTATAGCTTTTCATAAGCTCCCTGTAACCCAACCTGAGAGGAGATTGTGATTGTGAGTGACAACTGACTGTGAAAACTCAGCGCAAACGCTGTCACATTGGGAGGCCTAAGTCTGGCCTTGGGGGGTGTAAGGAGGCACTCTGAGTTTTTAAAATCCCCCTTGAGCCTGGCTTGATGTGACCAGTGCAGCAGGCGTATTCTGGTTACATGCTATCAGATAAGATCAAGTTTGTGTGGATTCTTAACATCCACCAGCAACAGTGAGTACAAACCACCAGAGCAGACGTCACATTGTGATGTGTCTGAAGGCCAATTGGGCCTAAGTCTAAACTACAGTCAATCACGCTAGACAAACACAGGAACCAGGGTTAAAGGTCACACTTCCTTTGTCTTTAGGCATAAGCATTACCATTTTATGTTTTGTAAGTACAACTCGTGTGCAGAGGTTCGATAACATGATATTGTGGTAGATTTCCTTGTACAGTTCGACAATTCCCATTCAAAACAAAATCTTGCATGTTTTGGTCATTTTGATTTCTGGCTTTAGTGGCTCTCCCAATTCTTCCTCCCTCACTGTCTCTCTGGCACAGTCATCAAGCTAAGACAAATGCACTGCCAGTTCTGTCCCTGCGAGAATTCTTTAAAAGCCCAGATTCAGTTGTGGTGACTGATACATGGCGCAATGGAGTGAGAGTGGAAATCAGCAGCTCTTCTTTCCCGAGCCCAGAGGGAAGACGAGAGGGAGAAAACAGAAAGGTCAGAGGCAGGGTGCTCTCACACATGTGCAAGCACACTGCTGACTAAAATTCACAGTACCTTAGTATCTGGTTGTTCAACACCTCTAACAGTTATGGTATCTTTAATATGACAGCACAACCATAATAACTTGTACTGAATTAATAGTATCTGTTCTTTAATTGCCCTTTTGACATGAAAGCCATTTTGTTCACATAATGGTCGTCTGGACAGCTTATTTACATTAATGGAAGTATTTCATGGTTGGTAGGTTTCTCTTGACTATAGTTTTCAGTTGTGACTACTTCTATTTAGGACAATCACATGCCCTTAAAATTAAATATAATGGCAACCATGTCAATTAGCCATTATAGTAAAGTTGATCCATTTTACGATGGATCATGATTACAATGGATTGACGCCTTGTCTAGAGTGGTTCCTGACTTGCGTCCTGTGCTTCTGGCTTTCCCGTGACCCGTGGCTTTCCCGTGAGGAATTAGCAGAAAAAAGATAAATTAACTTTTAAAAATAGTTCTAGTCCTACTAATTGCAGTGAACAATTCAGCAATTTGAGACACTCTATTCCATAGCACATCTCCAGATCCTAATAAACCATAGTGGATCCTAAATATAACAGGGGAAGAAGATAAGGAAAACCCCCATGTGTCACATGATTTACTATACATTTTTATCCCTCATAGCCCCAGTAAGCATTCAGAACTCTGAAACTAAATGAGGCATAAAAGCCCTGCAGCTCCACAAAAAGTGTTGAAATTTATTAGAATTTAAAACATATTGTACAGATCTTTAATACTACCATAAATGGTTTAATTGACCAGTCATGTGACTTTGAGTGAAATATTGGAGATTCAACTAATAACTAAGATTTTTTTGGTGAAATGCCCCATCAGCTTTTTGCATAATGCTCTAGATATGACCTTGTTATATTTATGGCCTCTGCTTATTAAATATTCCGAATCCCATGTTCACAATAAGGTATATGAAGCAATATTTTTGTCACCCATTGTAATTTTACTGTTAATGCATAATATTCTCACCAGAGTTCCGAGGATGACGTTTGCAAGGCATATGAGACATTATATTCCCAAACCACACTTAAGCCAATTGAATTCTGGGAAGCTTTGAGTGCCTTTATAGGCTTGTGGTAAGAAAGACTTTCAAGAACCATAAAATTTTCATATTGGACTAGATTCCTCACAGTTTGAGTCTATTCTGTAGACTATTTTAGTCCATATACTAAATCTGTACTTTGGAGAACAGAATTGGAAGATCACACTATACTACATGTGAAAGGCACATTCAGACAGCTGGTGAGCAGACTTCCATCTTCTTGTCCCTAGCCACCTTTTTTTAGAATATCTCCCAGTGACGCCTCCCCAATCTCTCTCTTTTTCTTTATTTGAGTTTGATTTTGGCACGAAGTAGGGCTTCCCCCACCAGTCCCCAGTTGACTCTGCAGCATTTGAGAAAGACACTAGGAACAAGGGAATTAAGGAGGAGACAGACAGCTAGTTGGATATATAGTAAAACAGAACAGAGAGGGGGGGGGGCAGACAGATGGAGAAAGAGAGAAAGAAAAAGAGAGAGAGGAAGCAAGAAGCGGTGTACCTTCTGAAAGTCGAATCACAACCTGTGCCATGTATGTACATGGATGGATATCTGTGATAATTATGAACTGGGGTTATCCTGGCCACCTAATGGCTGAGCAGCACTTCATCTTTACACAAATAAATGCAAGGCAGACAGCATGGGGGTGCACAGGCTGCAGCTTAGTGGCTAGACAGAATTAATAATTATTTTCTTTGCTTGACTAACCAGTGTTTTTACTGAACATATCACAGGGGTTTAAAAACGATAACAATGTTTTATGTTGTAATGTTTTATATATCTACTCATATCTCACTTGTACACCTGCTTAATCAAAACATTACTCACTTACCCATTGATGTAGAAGTGGTAAAATGCATACGATCATGCAGAATCAGAACAGGTGCTTCAATTACCGTTCAAATGCAAAAAAACCAACTCTGTAAGTGGCAACACCGTCTACGAATTGTCAGAGAACAATGTCCAGACAAGTTCAAACTGACAGGAAGTTTCAGTAATTTAAATAACCACTTTTTCCAGTGGTCATCAGAAAAACATCTCTGAATGCTGAAGATGTGAAGTTTGAATTGGATGGGCTACTACAGCAGAAAACCACATCAGGTTTCAATTCTGACAAACAAAACCAGGACTCTGATGCTACAGTGGGCACAGACTCACTAAAGCTGGGCGGCTGACAATTGGAAAAACCTTGTCTGGTTTTATGCATCTTAATTTCTGCTGTGAGATGCAGATGGTAGGGTCAGAGTGTGGCATAAACAGCATGAATCCACTATATGACAGCTGCTGCTGTTGATGGTGTAATAGCACAACTGTTCTCGGCACACGCTTGGTCCCCGAACACAAATAAAGAATTGGTTAAATACCTTTTTGAAATGTGCTGTTCAATGTGATCATTGTTTTATGGCCACAATGTGCCATTTTCTAAAGGATACATCAGAAATGACAAAGCCCAGGACACTTAAACTGGTTCCATGAGGATGATAGTGAGGTCATTGTATGGAAGTGTTCAACCCAGTCACCAAATCTAAATCCAGCAGAGCACCTTTGGGGTATAATGGACATGTGCAGCTGACAAATCTACAGTAGTTACTTTGCAATCATGCACCTTTCCCCAAAATAATAATTTAAAAAAACTTTTTATCAGAACCTGTTTGAGTCATATAGAGTTCAGGTCACTCGTGAATTCAGCAGGGTTCATTAAGTATGTAAATTTACACTAATTGACAGAAAAACAACCTCACCAAGGAGGATTTTGTAATAAACTTTGTGTATATGTAATTATGATAGATTTAAGTATTTACCATATTAGAGCAAAAGGATATGATTATCGGGGAAAACCTCATAATGTAAAGGAGGATCTGGGTACACAGTTAGGCCAAATCAAGCCTGGATAAAAGATGAGATGTGTGAGCATGGAGGCATACAGGTTCTCTATGGTATACTGTGGCACATGTAGATCTGGAATACTCTAGATTGCTGAAGCTACCTTTCTAGATGGTTCCAGAAATGCTTGATTGGGATAAATCTGGCAACCTGGTAGATAAAGGAAGGGTTTCAATCTGGCAGACACATTCCTTGGAAACATTCCTGTGGGCTAGCATTATTCTGCTAAAAAATGAAAGATGGAAGCCCTCACATGAGATTCAACACGTGGCCTCAGGATTGTCTTGCACATATCGCGGAGTTGTTATTGTCCCTCGTATCACAAGGCGATGATGACTGACCGTCTGCAAATTTCCTTCTGCTAAGCACCTAGAAATGGTCCAGACAGAGAAAGGGCTGTGAACTGTAAAGGTACCAGCTGCGTCTGGATGGGAACAACAAAACTATGGTCGTGCAATCCAACATTTCTATATAGGTGCATTATTTATTTACTTTTTATCGATGATTATATACATATGTCCTTAATAGGGCAGTATGATGGAGCTGACTTTTTCAGGAGGCCAAAAATACACAGTATTACAAACAACATGGAATATCAGCCAGATGAAACACAGACACAGCAAGGGAAAGGAAACTTACTTTGTTGTTCATGATAATTTCCTGTTTCCCTGGTGTATAAAATATGATGTTACACACATGTAGAAATCCTTTGTCATCCATCAGCATGGGTAATATCTAAGAGCTGGGAGTACAGCTGATTCCCACTATCAGAATGACAATGGATCTTTGATACTTTGGAGTTTTGTGAAAGTACAGTCAAAAGTTTACATACATCTGCAGTTAATGCATCTTTATTTTAGCCATTTTATTTCACCTTGCTTATTCCAAGAAGTTCACTGGGGCAAAAAGAATTAGAAATCTAATGTGTTAACGACTACATAATTTGTAGACAATTGTCAGCAAATGTTGAAAAATTAAAGACTATCCAGCTAGGTGCTCACCAGATGGAAAGGATTGCTGCTGCAAAATGTAAAAGTAGCCATGCTGGTTCAGCCCATTTTCAAATTTTTTGAAAATTTCTCACGGCATCACCAGTGTAAACCCCCCATACCATTACAGCACCTCCCCACTGTGAAGCATGGGGAGATGCTGTAATGGTAATGGGGTATTTTGCTGGTTGGCATCATCTGTTCTCCTCCTCGTCATCTCATAAAACATGATAGTTGGTGCCAAAAATTGAAAATTTTAACTATTTGACCTGAAAAGATATTTCCACTGGTATAGTGCACCATGCCCATTTTATTATGCCCACACAAATATTATCTTCTTGTTGAGATCCCTTCCCTTAAGAGCAATTTCTTTGCAGTATTTTTGCCATAAATACCAGATTTTTGCACTCCTCTCTTTTATTTGAGCTGTACTCAGTACTATTACCAGGCAATTTCTTAACCCAATGACTCAAATATGCTCCATTAGAGCCAGTTCACTGTATCATTTGAAGGCTTTGTTTTACATTATTGACCTTCATTTCTTAAAGTTTGGACTGACATTTTAGTTAAGTATATGCCATATTAATGTTTATTAAAAAACAAGAAAGGAAAGGATTCTTCCAAATAGTTATCTTGGTATCCACGTGATGTCACAAGGTAAATGATCATCTCCATTATTAAGACTGTCTTTCTTTGTTTATTTTTTTTTTATGTTACTATCAGCATCAGTGGCCATTTCAGCGACACACAAAAAGTTAAAGTTAAAGTTACATTAAAACTAGGGATATATACATCCAAGTCAATGCCCACACAGAAACGGGGAGTACAGGCAGGCTCCACCATGAGATTGAAATCAGACCTGCTGTGAGGCGGCAGTGATACTGAGCCACCTTTCCACCCTATTAAGAATATGAAAGAAGGTTTTGCTACTGTAGAATAATATATAGGATTTCTACCACCTGCATTCAAATGGACTTTAATTGATTAAGGAAAATTATTCCATATTATTAAAAATTGCATATTTTTGTGAATGGTAAAAGTATGAGAACCTTTAGGATTAGCAGTTAATTTGAATGTGTGCGTCAGATGGATTTAATCAATAGGATGATAACCAGGTGTGAGTTAGTTGTGCTCACATGGCTCATGTAAATTTTCATCCACCGTCAGGAGAACACTGAACAGCAATAGTGTGCGTGGCAGGGTTACCACTTCTCTCCAAAAAGAACCTTGCTGTCCATCTGCAGTTTTCAAAATATCACATGGAGAAGCCAGATGTCTATTGGAAAAACATTTTGTGTACAGATGTGACCAAAATAGAACTTTATAGCTTTAATGATAATCGTTATGTCTGGAGGAAAGTAAACACTGGTTTTTATTATTAAAAACCTTATCCCTTCTGTGAAACATGGTGGTGGTATCATGATTTTGCTGCATCTGAGCCAGTATGGCTTGCCCTCCATTTAAATATAATAAATATCTTTAAAAAAATAATATTATAAAAATTATATTTTGGATTGGCCAAGTCAAACCCACCAACATCTAAGAGATTAAGCTGTTCTATATAGAGAACTGGGCTCACATTCCTCCAAGCTGATGCAACAGATGGAGAAACAGCTTCCAGAATAATCCGGCTGCAGTAATTGCTGTACAAGGAAGTCTAGATACATAGTATACTAAAAGCAAAAGGTTTACTTTGGCACCCACATATATGTAATATTGGGTCATTATTTCCCATATTTATAATAAGTATAATATAATTGTCACATTTGTTTAATATGTTGCCTTTATCTACTTTTATGACTTAATATGATGACTTGTGCAGAGCTATAGAAAATTCTTAAGATGTACCTATGTAAAGTGGTGATGGGAGGACTGTGTCACAACACATAGTGCAGCGTCTACCATAGAAAGTGAATGTAAGAACTGTAGTTTGGAGCAATTTGGGCCAACCATTACATGGACTTGATGGTGTAGGGAGCGTGATGCTCTGGGTTATGTTATCCGGTCATTTAAAATTGAATGCATAACATCTACCCAAAGATTGTATCAGACCAGGTGGTTATATATGTATATGTGCATTGGATAGAACTGGGCAAAGGGAAGGTAAAGGCCTACAAGAAGAAGTGGATGTTGAGCCAGAAGCAGTTGGCTTCTGGTGCGGCTGATGTGCTGAAATATGGAGACAGGTATATATGGATCGTAGGTCAGAGTGGGTAAAGTGGATGGAATTCATATCGGCAAAGTGAAAAAGCAAAGAGGAGGGAGAAAGTGTTTGAGAGATGGCGGGACAGACAGTAAGAAGGTTTTAGAGGGGCAGCTGGCAAATTCCAGCACTGTCTTGACTTGCAGTGGAGAGGGCCTTTAGCTGAAGTGTTTGTGGGGCCCCTGTGGTTTTTTAACCAATAAATCCACTGCACGTCCTTAATACACACCGAGTGTACAGGCAGAGGAGTGCTGAAGGATGTATGGCCATTACTCAGCAGCCCACATCTGTGAGAAGAGTCCCAGCCTGGCCTGCACGGTAAAGCCTTCACTCTACCCATCCCCACTCTGGAAGCAAACATTGGCAGCTCTGCTGAGGTGTGAAAAGGAATGGATCTCTGGAGGCTTGATAAGCACCATGTGGCCACAGGCCACCAATTTTCATTAGCAGAGAACATTCGGCCCAACAGTAGTGGCGATTTTCATGATTAGGGCGCAAGTAGAAAACAAGGCATAAAACAGTTTTATGCTCTTGGTATTTTTGGAACCACTAAATAAATGCATGATCTTAAGGTGTGGGTAAGTGTGCTGTCAAAATTGTTAGGAAAATCTGTGTAGGGGCACAATGCAAGTGCGTGTAGCTATTGTCTTGAGAAGTTAGATCAATGACAGTGCCATAGCAATCTGTGGTTTAAAATTCATAAATTCATTTACAGCATTTATCAGAGGTTCTAATCTAGAGGGAATTTTCTTTCAGAATCAGTGTTGTAACCAAAGCAATTTGGGGTTAAGGGCCTTGCTCAAGGACACAAAAGCGGCAGCTTGTCAGATACAGAAGCTAACTCATTGTGAGTGACTAGGACAAACATTTGTAAAGAAGCAGGTATTTTTTATAATAATTAGCTGGCTGATCTAACTTCTAAAAGACGACACGTATTTTATTTCTTGGTTAATACAAACACATTTCAATAATGCTACGGTTCAAGGTAAAAGCCTTTAGAACTGATGACCTGAGGCACAGAACAATGCATCATGGTGGTCATTTTTCTAACCCTTCTTTCATTTGTTCGTGGTGCTTTAAAATGTTATGAAAAAAGTATTGATTTGAGGCTACTACCAACATTGTTGGTAGAGATTCATTTGACACTCATTTGTCACAGATCATTGGAAATTTTTTTGACTTCAGAATCTGATATGAAACTAAAGAATTATCTTTACCTCTCTACTAATGTGTGAGTACCATTAATGAAGTTTGATTAGGTGGTAAAGTAGTGTTAAGCTGCTGGAAGTGACACATTTCTTCCTTATAACATTTAGAAAGATTTTCCTTTCCACTGTCGCCCTAGGTTTGCACCTAGATATTAGTAAAGCTGCCTTGTCAATGTCATATGTTCTATATAAATTAGTTTATACTTGACAAAGACACTAAAATTAAGGTAAAAAAGAATCCAAAGGCAAAAATAATAATACATACAGAATGAAAGAGAAAGAATATTTCAGACTGAGTTAATGGCATCATCAGAGCATGTACATTCTCTGACTTTGGTAAGTGTTCTCTTATGTGTGAACACTCTAGGACATGGTAGGAAAACACAGGTACATTCAAGGAAAATGATACACAATCAGACTATTGCAGACATCGCAGCTAATTACATTTGTATTTACCCAAAAAGCAGTCCTAGTGTAATCAATGTCAGAGCCCTTTGATCCAAGTAATGCTGATAATGTTTGTGTAGTTCAGGTTAGGCAGATGCCTCTATCTCTTAAACAATAAACATTGCATAACATGCTTAAGAGAACTGAATGTATACCAGAGATAGCTAGCTAATTTGACAGTTGTAAATGTAGCCTGCTTGTTGATATGGTTGTCTTCATTACCAATTAAATGTGTTACAGCATTTAAAACCCCTAATTTTAAAAAAGTTAGGCTTTGAAACTTCACCTTGAAACCCATGCAGTCCAAGTGTCAAATATTGGCAAGCCAGAGGCGGGATGATAACTCAGTCAATAGAGAACTGGTTCATAATGGGAAGTCTGACCAGTTTGTATCAGACCTCTTGCTATTTGAGAATTTACAGTTGTATCGACTCAGTTGTGTTCAATGTCGTGGTGAGGAGTCTCATCACCACTGGGTTTTGAAACCAACTATCAAGGTGAGTGATCCCAGCAAGAGTCTCAACCTCTCTGCACCTTTTCTTCAGTGTCTGTTCACAGTATCAACTTCCCAATGGTTGTTACGGCTCTCAGTGAGCCCAGTACCATATGCTGGTTAGATAGGCGAGTTACCATCACCTGTTTTTAGGGTTGTCATCCAACACGGTTTCTCTCCATTTGTGATCTGCCTTACCAGAGGTTTCCATCTAGCTGAGTTTCAGAGATTATTCTGGATCTATTGAGCTGGGCCTGTGTTAGAGCAAGCAGAACAGGGGTGCCCTCACATGACAAAACTCCCTCCATTCATTCATTGCATATTATTCCATATGTGTGATTTCAGACACTAATTTTGGACACTACATCCTGGCACACTATTGGCTTTCCAATTCATCTCAGCTGTCTGATGGAGTTGGTCAGGGTGCTGTACAAGCCAGCCAGTTCTACATCACTCTTGGACAATAATTTATTTATGGACTTTGTTTAAGGAGGGCAGGACAGAAAGTTGATGAATTGATATTTTAAGGAGGTGGAAATTTACGCATGCGTCACATTAAGAGTCAAGATGTTCAGTGCAACCCATTTTAAAGTCAAAATATGAGCATGGAGTTTCCATGCTCCCTAAAATCCACAAGACCTTGAGAAGAGACTGACTCAAACTCCTCTTATTCTGGGTGACACGAACTTGCAGTGCTAGTACAATTAAAAATCAAACTGAAATTAAGTACACGTTAAAATACACTGTGTTGATGCAAACTGTTAGACAATTATTATTATTATAGTCAATATATTGAGTCTTGCTCATATAAAAGCAAAGATTTAAGTTTAGGTGGCTGTCTGTTTAAAGAGAGATTAGCGCCATCTTTTGTTTTAGGATAGCATTTCTCGTCCTGCTACTTCTCAGTGTGTCTACATCATGCTGCTGGCCAGTGATTAATCTGCTCCATAACAAACTATTATCTTTTAATGGTCCGGTTACTGCGCAGAATTAGTCCAACCCCTTTGATATGTTCAGCTGAACTGAAGGGTGAAGTCAGGGATTGAAACCAGGTCCCACTAGTGCGATTTATTAGAAGCTTCAGGTCTGTTTATATTCAGGTTGCTAAGAGAAAAATAGTGCTCACACATGGGTTTATATACGTGCCTTGATGAACTCCAGCAACAATGATTTTTATTCGAGCTGATCCATGTTTGGTTCGTGCATTTGTTTTCGTGTCCACACACATGGCAGGTGTTTCGTAAGGCATGCTGGATGTATGTGTTTGTGCAAGAAGGCATTACGGCAGCAATCCTAACTTGTTGTCAAAGCTTCATAGAGCTGTCTGGATTCGGAAGAAGTTGACACATGGCTGTACTTTGGCATAATTTACACAGAGAACATGGTCTCTCTTTTTATTGTGCCTATTAATCTCCTTTGATATTTACAGCGACCTCTTAACATTTTCACTTAGAGCATCAAGATAGCACTCCCTCTCAGTCTTGTGACATTTGACATTTCCATTCAGTCTTTTTAGAGCTCATGTGTGACAAAAAGAGGAAGCATGTTTTAGTTGCAGCATTGTTCTGCCTCGGAACTTGACTGTCTGGTGAGCTGCTCTTGGCTTGGGTTCAGAGCCAACCCAATTATGTGGCACTCCATATGTCACCCTGTGTTCTGCAAATTTGTGAGCCATCATCATGTGTTATGTGCAATACGCTGTCTTGGAGCAGCTTCAGCAGCTTCACTGGCTCATCGTTCTTTCCTCCTTTCTACTTTCTTTCTCTTTTTGCTAACTGCCATTGTGCAATGAGACAAAAAATACCAATCTCTCATGTGGTTGAGATTCTTTCAGTCCAAACACTAACCATTTGTTTGTCTGTTAGCGCCATCTTTTCAACTCGTGATTACTACAGGTTTTAAGAATTTTCTAGGACCTCACATGCAAACCAAAAGCATGGCAGCCATGGATGCAATTATCCTTCTGAGAAGCATTCCTATATAGATTTAGAGGGTTGTCCAGCTGGCTAAAAAACTTAAAAACAATGGGGAAGAATTGATTGTGTGGCGTTGGCTAATAATGTCAATAAAAAATGTATTTAAAAAATCCAAATAGCAATAGATTTAAATTCTAATCTAAAACATGTTTACCAATCCTAATGCACATTAAATAAAAAAAAGATAATTTCAGTTTATTTTTGTCCATATTACTCATATGTTCAAATTTGCCAATACATACAACAGAATCAACTGACTACAAAGAGTATCCATGGTGTCTGGGCCATCATGTTCATCCCTGGGCCTTCCTTGACTTTTCTTTTTGTCTGTTTGCCTTGCCAATAATTTACTTAATAATAAAGCTCCAGAACTTCTTAATTTCCAATGTGATTCTGGTGATAACCAAGATTAGAAATAACATCTGTGAGAGCCGTAATGACAGTGGTGCTTGAAAGTTTGAAGATTGCAGATGCTTGCTGATGCTGATTGGGCCAGAAAAGGTTGCAAAGCCACCTCTAAATAGTTATAGTTATAGTATATCAATCAGATGCAGTTAGATTGTGTAACCCCTGTTGTCTTCTGGAGTGATCAACTAGCAAGGATTACTCTAAGAACAAAGCATGTAATAGCCCGGAAGGTCACAATGGAGCACAAGGTGACTCCAAAGCAACAAAAAGTCTCTTTTGGATAATGTTAATGTTAAGAAAATTGAGCAACAATAGTGTACATTGCAAGCAGTGGCTTTAGTAAAGATGTATGAATAGGGAATATTTACTATGGGGGTTATAGAGGTAAGCCCTCTAGGGACAATAAAATGATCTAAAAGGTCTCTATTATGAAACTAGCATACAATTAAAAGCTATTTGTCAAAATTGCGCCATATCAGCATATTTTTTAAGAGACAATTCAAAGAGTCATTTAAAGTTTGTATTAGGTACAGATCTTATATGACTTAACTACTATCCCTCCACTAACAGGAGGTACAAATCAAGCAAAGATACAAGCGTTATTTCTCACAGTAGCAGGTCCTAAATACACTATTCAATAATGATAATATAGAGTGGTACAATCAAAGGTGCATGTGGCTGCATTCATGTTTAATACACTGAATGGCTGAAGGACAACATGACATTTGACAGCAGAATTTTTTTTTATTAGTTTAAGCTAAACAAATCAAAATCCACAACATCACCAGAAAGAGACAAAAGGGCAAGTGCTACAACCATACAAATAATAATGACAAAATTGACAGTACCAGCAAAAACAGGTTTTTAATTCTAATTCTGTTAGCAGAAGCTTTTCCTAAATCCAGTACATACTATTTTATTGACCAAAAGTAATTACTGAAAGTCAATGTCAAACCATTTACCGCAGGTTACATTTAGAGAGCAAGGCTTTGTATTCATGCCCTTGAAATTTTCCACATTTTGTAAACTCTGCATTTAAATACGCTTAACTGGATTGTTTACCATTTGATTGACACATATTACTTAATTATTTGAACATTCTTTGAGGATTGAACTGTATGTGGTGTTCCACTATGACCGTTTGCCAGTCCCTGTAAGTGAGAATGATGCTTCATGCATGATGCTGTAGTGGATGATGTTCTTAGAGTGATTAACAGTGTTTTTTCCAAACTACATGGAACCTTAAAACAAGGTTAAAATCATTGTCTCATCAGACCAAAGTTCTTTTACCCAGAAGTTTGCTAAGTATCCAACATGTGTTCTGGCAAATTTCAAAATGATTTTAAATGACTTTCTTCTCCCAAGAAAGGCTTTTTTTCTTGCCACTCTTCCACAAAGACCCATTTTGTAGTGTCTGGAAAGTAGTTATCCTGTGGACAGCTATTCCCAGATCTTTCCATCTATGCCAGAGTAACCATCAGTGTCTTATTTGCTCTCTGATTTTTGCCAATCCTTAATCAGTCACTTACTTTTGATGGACGATCTTTTCTATGTCACAGTTGTGCTATGTTATTTCCATGTTGGAAAAATTTATTTAATGCTACCTTAGTTTTAAGGTCACTGTTTAATATGTTTTTTAATACAATCAAATAGACAATATATAAAAGACAATCAGAATGTGAAATTTATTTTAGCTATAATGAATTTAATAGTGTGCATATAAATTAGTACAATCAGACTGAAATGCATTTAAATAAGAATGTAATATTTTTAACAAAACCCTGAAATAAGTGTGATTATTCAATTTTGTTAAAGCTAACAACACAGTGAGTAACAGAACACTTTTCCTATAAAAAATAATTCAAAACTTTGCAGGCATATAGCAGTGCATGACTCAACAAATCTAACAAACCAGGAGCTACTGATCAATGACATTATGTGCAGATTGATCTAAACTTAGCTGAAATGGAAGCAGCTGTGTGGATGTAATAAATCTGTGTGAGGGACAACCAAGCTATAAAGTCAGGAATGGTGGTAGATTTCTAGCAGTACAGCAGCAAGATACAAGGTGTATGCATGGTCTCTACCAAGCTGAAATTTTACGGCAGCCAAGTTCTTTCGCATGCACACAATCAGGCAAAGTCGAGGACAAGAAATGTTGCAGTGAGCCACGGAAATAGTACAGAAGGCTTGAAATGCCTCGGGCTTGTTTGAATTCAAAATCTGAAGATGTACAGCACTGCTCTCAGCTCAGAACTAGCAACAACCACTGGGATCCTGGTACACCCATCAAGCTCCTAGAAACCTTTTGTCAAAAGTGGACTATGGAGAATTACAAATAAAATTAAGCCATGACTTAGGGAGAAATAAAACATAGTGAGCCACAAAAACACAAAGACTGTGGAGCTTTACAATGCATTACACTGTGCTTTAGCATTGAAGCATGGTGGAGGTTCCTTGCAGGCTTGAAGATATATTTCTGCAATAGGAATTTTCTGATTTGGTCAAAAATGATTTTCTCCTCACTGCTGAGAAGTACGGGCAGATTCTAATCCATCATGCAGTTCTACTGAGGAGCTGTTAAATTCCTTCTCCAGTCTTATCATTCACAAATGTCATAAAGAACAGCAAAAAAGCAAGGAGTCTTACAACAGATATTATGGTTCCCAACATGGTCTGATCTAACCATCACTGAGTACGTCTGGGATTACGGTACATGAAGAAACAGAAGTAAATGAAACAACCAGTGACATTGACGATGCAGTTCACAGGAAAACCAAACTGTTTCCCACCAGGAATCCTAGAGGAAGCAGTTTGGTCATCTAGCTCTGGCTTTTATAGTTTTGCGCAAAAAATGTAGAACAGAAGGCACACTATGTTATTCTTTAACGCTTTGGACCAGCTGACCATAAGTGCATCAGATCTTTTGGATGTAACATGCATGGTTAATGCAAAACTATATTTACTTGGATAACCATGCACACTGAACAGAATATCCTGTACCATCAACCCCCATTGTGTAGACATGCTTTGAAACTCTGGCAAGTTGGAGAACAACACGTATGTATATTATATAAACCTTTTGTACACATTATGGCAGACACTTTTTCTTAAAAAAGAGGAATTTTATACTTGTACAAAATAAACTAAGCCTTAAGCCATGTACAGCCTTGTAGCCATCCAAAGACATGACCAAAACAATGGGTGTTGACTGATATGACTGTGTCACAGTGGATATGCGTGCTGCCAGTAAGATTTAAGAACTGCATGTACTTTGAAAGCTATGCAAGTTAGAATTGTACACACACAGAACTGGAACCCAAGAGTGCATACAAGTGAGATGGATCACCCAAACCACCCACTTTTCTCATCAGTGACACATTTGAAGCCATGTAAAATCATGCACCATATGGTTTATATTGCCTTACCACAAAAAATGATCTGTATCTAACACAGTACAGTCACCATTCACAAACCAAAAAGGCATCTATTGCTGGTTGATCAATTACTTCTAATATGTCACGTTAAAAATACTCTACACAAAGTATGGCCAGAGTGCAAAACATCCATCTGAATATTCATTCATTTAATCCCAAATTTTTCACAATAAATGAGAAAGAAAGTTGGAAAAGAAAAGCTGCAAAAATGAATAATTTACACTAACTGATTACTTTGATGTACATTGTTTCTACACTAATTGTGCATTTTATCAGTTCCACTTACCCTATATAGGCAGTTTGTAGTTCCACAAGTACAGACTGAAGCCCATTGGTTTCTCTACACACTTTCTTATTCCCTTTTACTCTGCTCTATGATGGATAAGACCCCCACAGGACTAGCATATCAGGTTCTATTTGGGTGGGGGATCATTCTCATCACTGCAGTGACACTGATATGAATGGACCAGACACAGCAGTGCTGCCGGAGTTTTTGAAAACTGTTCACCCACTCTGCACTCTATTAGATACATCTACCATATTGCTCCACGTCATGATTAGGGGTCATAAAATGAAGCAATCACTTTTTTGTCAACGTGGATAAATTCCGTAGCAGTTTTGCACAGTTGTCTTACTATTGTCTTCAGCAGTGAGACAGAGACAGTTGCCGTCTTTCGGCAGCATAAGATGGAGGTGAGCAAGCCTTATCTGAGAGCACCCTATAGACTAAATCATTAGTCAGGTAATATTAAAACCTCAAAACAGTTCTATATTTAACTGTGTAGCTACTATTTGTTCAAGTTTAATTACATCGGTTGTAATACAGATATTTAATCAGCATATGAAAAACTACCATAACAGCCTCCCAAAAAGGACAGGCGCTTTTGTTTTTGTTTTGGTCACTGCACACTTTGGGGTTCGCCTGTCCTGCTGCAGATTTATATCACAGACCCCGCCCCGAGGAGTGCTGAGAATCTTGTGAGGCTACAAACACAGACATACACAAATATAGATAGGCTCAAGAGTCGAGCACCAGAGGGTAAATTGTTCGTGGGCAAACATCAGCCAGGGGAAGGCGGACTAGCTACAAAGGCGTCGATGAGATTACAGTACACGTCACATATATTAGGCTTGTTCATTGAAGTTGCAGAACTAGCCCTGCACTGCCCTTTCAAAAAGGTGTAAAAATAAAATTGACTAAGGACATTTGAGTCAAAAAGCTGTACATCTATCCTAGTTACAATGTCCTTTCGTCACAGAAGCAGGTACACAATCATGGGGTATGGCCGTTGACCATTTGTCTACCCACTGGTTTTAAGTAATGCAGTTCTAATATAAATTGTACTGCAAAGAAACCATCTGCTCATCGTGAATTACATGTCACACGTGCTCCAGTTGTTTTACAATAAACTGGGGCCCGCAATTCTCATGTGCGTGGGAACCAGTGGTCTGCTTGCATTACCACAGACTACTGGACCCTGCATGTCTATGTATGTCTGTGATTCCCCCTAAGCAGGGCCTTGCCATGTTCCGCGTTATTCTGAGTCTGTGGTTGGCCAGGGTGCCCTCGTGTGACAGCACTAGATACTGCACGTCTGAGGCTTCTGCACAATGAACGGGGTTCTTGTGGCCTCTACTGGAGAAAAGAATTGCTAGTTTTGCTTCACTGTGGCCATTCAGCAAGATTTATATTTTGGTCCCGTTATTCACCAATAGAGGATAACCATTTAAAGCAGAGTAGTGTATTGAGCTCACTCATGCTCAATCGCAACAAAAAACTTTTCTTTTATATTCCACACATGACACATGAACAGCTCACAGCAACTGACTTTATTGCACTATTCTTTTAGACACTCTGCACTTAAGGATGAGTCTTAAAAATGTTATTTTTCTTCCTTGCCTCTTTTACAATACAATTATGAAGTCTTTGCATTTTGGCATGACATTACTAATGTTATACTAAACTCACTCTATGGAGCAGGCATTTAAATTCTGACACTTTCACGTTTATCTTTAAAAAGACATGCTGAAGATGAAGCACATGACACCTATCAAAAACACTCACATCTCTATCAGAATCTTTGAAAATAAGTAATTTTCAGTTTCAGAATGGCCTAGGTTCAAATCACACAATTACCATTGAGATGCGTAGTTCATTTCTATACTCCCCACAAAAATGAAGGGATATTTTATTATGGAATATTTCATTCTGAAGTAGGCCTATGCCCTGATTTTGTGAGTAGTATAAATATTATTGACTTGCAGCAGTTCTAGAAAGAGGAGTGGGTCAAAATCCCTTTACAACATTATGAGCAGATGTGGTTAGTGTACTTTTTTGGCATAGTGATAGTCAGAATACTCATATTCAGAGAACACAACAACAATGGAAGCGGAAACGTGAGTATATGCTCAAGCGACTGCCCAGGTTTATGCACCGTGGAAAAAACTAAATCTAGATTCGCCAGCTCTTAGTGACAACTCTCACATCATGCCCAAAATAAATCTCTATATTCTCTGTAATTCCATGCTTTTCCCTTCAGCTTCATGTTACCATTTTGTCTAAGCAGGGAATAAACAGGGCCAGTCTGCTAATGATGAAAAGTCTGGAGTCAGGTACTGCTGCTGTGTAGACAATTTACAGTAAGGTTACTGCATTGGTTTTCCCCCTGAAAATTTCTACAGCCATATTTAATAATACGCTACAATTTTTTTTTACAGTGTAAAACACCTTATAGACTAAATTACGTTATCAGAATGCACTACTAAAACTATAGGTGGGATAGATTTATAGTCTAAATTACCCCATCAGAATTAACTACATCTATTAATAGTGAATTCTGCAAAGGTAACTTAAGACTATAAATCTGCTCTATCTATAGTTTTAATACAGGCCAGAATAAAAATAATCTGGTCTTTTCGTTTGGTAAAAGTAAAGAAGACAAGCTACACATCTTCACGCTACACGCATTTGAAAGTGCTAATATTTAGCTATGCTTTTATAGAGTATACTTTTAAAACTTCAAATCTATTATGCTTCCTACAATACTAACCATTTAACCCAAAAGGCAAGAACGCAATTAGCATGAAATTATGGGTGTGGCGCTAAATATCAGAATGCTGACGTGAAAGTTTTTGGCGTTAAGAAAACAATAAAATAATATAATTGTTGTTGTCAGTCAGTGTTTTTGGATCAAGTAGAGGAAAAAATATGGAATCACAATTCGAAGGAAAATATTATGGAATCGCTCTGTAAACAAAAAAAATGTATATATATATAGATTTTTATTTATTTATTTTTTTTTGTTTTTTGAGAGTTCTCACGCCTTGGAGAGCTGTTTCACAAAATGGATTGACATGTATCATGGCTCCAACATGATTGATATCAGTAGAAACAAAGGAGAGAATTATAAAACTTCTTCAAGAGGGTAAATCATCATGGAATGTTGAAAAAAATGCTGGTTGTTCCCAGTCAGCTGTGTCTAAAATCTGGACCAAGTACAAACAAAATGGGAAAGGTGTAAAAGGGAAGCACACAGGTACAACAAGGAGAACATCAAAGGCATTAAGAAAGCAATATGTGTTGAAAACAGAAAATGCACAACAATACAAATAAATAAGTGGGCGGAAACAGGAGTCAATGTTTGTGATCAAACTGTAAGAAATCACCTGAAAGAAATGGGATTTACATTCAGAAAAGCCAAACGAAAGCCATCATTAACGCAAAAACAGAAAAGAACACAGTAATGAATCGGCATTGGGCAAGGTGACGATGCTGGTCAATGCATCTGTGCCTGGTCAATGTCCATGTTGGTCAGCATCATGATGTGGCCAATAAAGAGCACATATCTGAACTATAAGATTTTGCTCATCTTAAAAGAGACAAATTATGTGGCAGTCAATGTTAATAGTGTTGCTGGCTGCATCAAATAAATATACTGATACAGTAATGTACTGTATATCACATTGTTCTACCTTTACCATTAACCAAGTTTAAGTTAAAGATATGATGATAATCAGTGTGAAAGGGTTTGTGCAGCATTGTCAGTCAATTTTGCTAATTTATTGTCAACATACATCACATCTGCTGTAAACTGACATAGGTGTGAATGTGTGGGGTTTATTGACAAAAGACCCGGTGTAGACATAGAGAGAGCAACAACGGAGCTAACCAACAATGCTAATACACGTAGACACAAACTAACAAGTAAAAGAATATGAAAGTACAACTAACTAAACAAATGTGGTAACACAAATGGATCAAATTAAAAAAACAGACAATGCTGACAAGACCAGACAGTGCTGATACATACAAGGAACATGAACAAGAACAGACAGTGCTAAGACAAACACACAAAGCTAATATAAACACAGAATGCTAATACAATTTCACAATGCAGATACAAACAGACAGCTACAGTAATACAAATAATTCTCAAACACAGTGTAAGCAGTGAAACATGGCTCCTACTAACAAAGATATGAACATGTGCTACCAAACACAGAGCTTGTGCTAAACAAAACAGATGCTATGCTAATAAGAACATACACCCTAAACACTAAAATAATGAGCTAAACACAACTGTACAAGATGCAAAAACGAAAGGACAAAACTATAGGGGTGATGCTTTGCCAGAAGAAACAGGCAAGGCCAACATGAACTAACAAGTGCTGATGTAAACAGACAGGGATGCAAATAAAAGCATAAAGCTAATGGCTAACAGAAACAAACAACTAGACAGATGCTAAACGGGAGGCTAGGATAACATTGGGGCATTGGTAATCCAAACAGATAAGCACTACAGAATAAGCCTGAACAGAACCATGGAGTAATACAAGAAATAACACAGACCAGATATGAACCTTAAATAGGCATGGCACAGCAGGATGCAACAGAACAGCCTACAGTGGAAGGAAAAAGGGTCAAAGATGATGATGATGTCATTGTGACAGTCAAACTCATTGTGACAGTGATCATTTTCATTCAGCTATTTCAAGCATTATGTCAATTTGTTCTATTAGTGATATGAGTAAAAATAAGAGACCACCTGGTCGGTTACCTAAAATTCAAGTGAAAGATGAGGTTTGACTTGATGAAGGGTTCATTTGTTCATTTTCTTTGCCTTCTAAGGTCCTTTCCTCTTCAGGGCTTGGGTTTTGCTCTGATACCATTGTGCATTGTTACCTGTGACATCGTATAAGCGCAGATGTGCAAAATCATGTCCAATCAACTGACGTTACCACAGGTGGACTCCAATCAAGTTGTAGAAATACAGTTGATTCCGATTAATTGGACCACCAGTTAATGGGACCAGCCGCTTATTCGGACCAAATCCTAAAGTACCGAAACAAATCCTATTAAATACGTGTAATGTTAT
>JAUZSU010047972.1:0-21379 GCA_034780255.1 Parotocinclus maculicauda | reverse complement strand
ATGTGCAAAAGTATTAAGACACAAACCAACATGTGCAAAAGTATTAAGACACAAACCAACATGTGGCCAAAAGTATTGAGACACCAAAGGTTTGGTCAAAAACTGAACATAAATTTTTATGTGTATTAAATTAGCGAGTACACAAACGAGCCAGAGACACCCGGAGACCCGCCGATCTTAACGAGGATATGTGTTCATACTGTATGTTTAATTAAAACTGAATTCCACCTAGAAGAATAGGAATACTAGAGATACTTTAGGGGGCACCCGGAGTCTAAACCTGATTGGCTGTCATTGGAGTTTGGAATTATTTTATTTCAGACAGAATTAGGAGCTCGACCGTATCAGGCTGTCATATTCTCTATCTGACCTCACCGGATCCTCCTGAACGTGTGTGTGTGTGTGTGTGTGTGTGTGTGTGTCTGTGCGCACACTATGGTAGTGTCTTGTCTAGGATTGGGTTGCCTTTATGCTACCAGTTTGGTTCCAGTTCCCTGCAGGCCTGCATTTGAATAAACTGTAATGAAAAGGAATGACTAAAATTTTTATACCCCTTAAACAATATGTTGACTAAATGATTACTAATATAACTGCATCTATTAAACTATGGTTACAATTTGGAGTGTAGTAAATTTTTATAGCCTACTGTGTGTGACAATATAAGCAACCTGTACAGAGTAATATGAGTAACCATAGCAACCACTTTATAAATCCTCTGAATGTGGGGGACTAGAAATAGAATATCATTATATTAATACCACATAGTTGCAATCATAAACAGTCTTTACATTTAAACTGTGAAAGCGAGTGGGAGTCTGAGAGCACTAGTGAAGATGCTTGTTTCTGTCATTGTGGAGAATGATTCATAGTGCAGCAGGATAATAACCTAAAACACACCTCAAAGCTTTTTTTGCTACTACTCAAAGACCAAAGAAGATCAAGGAGTTCTGACCGTAATGGATTTTCCAGCTAATCTAAAGCTCGTCGAGCATTTATGTGGGCACCTGAATACAGAGAATGTCAAGCATTCAGTAACACTGTAAAACTGGTATATTCTGAAATAATTCTGTAATATTTTAAATTGTCAGATTTAACACAGACTTATTCGAGCCAGCTCAAGTGTATGCTGTCCATAAGAACGTCTGCTAAATGCTGTAAATTACAGCAACATAGGGGCATACCAAAAACAAATCAATTCTGAAATCTATCAAAATATTTTCATCTGATTGCTTTTTTCTGAACTGTTTTTTCTGATTACATGATTACGAATATGGTATTATGGAAAGAAATTCAAAACAGAACCTTTTTTACTATTGGTCCCACACTATTGGCCCACTTTTTACTAATATGTCCTGTTACAAGGAAACACTGTGCTGTGGTGTTCTCCTTATTTCCTCATAACATTGAAAGGGTTATCTCTTATATGAGTAATGTGCATTTCTAAATCTATTACGTTATCTTTTACATGAAAACCATGCATGCTTGCCTTATAAATGACTGTGACATCGATGAGATGTCACTACCAAATATTTTAATAAAGATTAGATGATCCATGTAAATGGCAGTGAAGAACAGAAAGACTGAGTGTCACATTCAGTTCTTTAATTGGAATGATATCATGTGTAAACTGACGAAAAGACTGGCCTCTGGGTTGAGTTTCTTTGCATTCATCCACAATGACACATCCATCTGGTTCTGCTGCTCTCTGTTTGGCTTCCCCCACTCTCACTTCTGCCCTATCACAGTGTCTCTTTTTTTGTTTACTCCCTGTGTGTACTCCATGTTTTACATCCCAAAAAAAGGTTGGAATTATATTGCTTTGCTATTGTACTGAGATGTATGCTGCCCCATTTGATAACGTTCATAATAAAACAATACGTTGTATTAATGTATTCCATGTGCGTTCCAGTGTTACAATTGAATGATCCTGTCCTACAGATGGTCTACCATGCAAATCCTATTACTATGAATGCTTTAAGACAGGGTTCAGTGCATAATGTAGATGCAACCCTGTCAGGCTGCAGTGTATTAGCAATTTTTTTAATTATTTGTATTTAACTATTACTTTATTCTGGAGGTATGAGACATCTTAATAGGCAAATTATGCACAATAACAAGGTGTACCTTGTACTATGTAAACACATCGGAGCATAATCAATAATGAGTCACTGATGGAACACATGATAATACCATTACTATTGCCAATCCTAACATTTGCTCACCTATAATGTGTAACTTGTTCTAGAAGCTGCATTCGTCTGATAGCAGACATTGAGAGGCACCCCCAGGTCAGGCTATTACTACAAATCAATGCAAGAAATTGCCCATGACTGAAATTCCATGGAGGTGTAATTGTTTCCCATGTTTTGAAGCGCTGCTCGGATGCACATCACTGCAAATAGGGTATGGTCCATGACTATGGGACTGCCAAAGCCTCAAGATTTGAAAATATGTCTCAGATATGAATATTCACTCATAAGAGTGTCGGAGGGCAAATTAGTGTTCCATACAACTGTCGTCCATGCAATTAAATGAAAAACAAAATACTAAAGCTTTATTGCAGCATGCTGGCTAATGTAGACAATAAACAGTCCATTTGAGACTATATTGTGTCTTATTAAATCCCTGTTGTTTTAAAGATATGTAGAAGCTAAAGGTGTAATTAGTTTGTTTTAATCAGCCTCTGATGCATCATCTCCAGTTTTTTTTCTAATTACACTATAAAACAGCATTGCCCTTTATTTACAAACACAGCTTTCATTTGCTTATCCTCTTTCCTTATTCATCGCTCTTCCCTTCTTATCCATCACCTTCTCCCTTTATTTGTGTTCAGGCAGACAGATACCAAACCATTCTGTTGATCATCAGGAGCTCCCAGGTGGGATTTATCATCAGCTCAGCCCCCCCTTTTCTTGACAGAAAAGTATTGATTTTTGCCATTCTGGTTAAATAATGATAAGAAACGTAATAGAGGAGTAGGGATAGCTAACATAGTAATATGTGACGGGTTCTTGTGTATCAAAGAGAATCTGCAAAATTGAACCAAGAAGTGAAGGTTTTACTTGTTTTTGTGGTTTAAATAGAGATCACTCAGTCAATCATTTACCATTGTATGCAGATGACTAAATATAAAGATGTAAACATTCTATTGTGATACCTATGGGTGGGGGTCATGCACACACACACACACACACCACACACACACACACACACACACACACATGCAAACAGGTACTGAGACAAATTTCCTGTAACTAGGCAGCATCACTATTGCAA
The DNA here is from genome assembly GCA_034780255.1 of Parotocinclus maculicauda. Taxonomy (NCBI): domain Eukaryota; kingdom Metazoa; phylum Chordata; class Actinopteri; order Siluriformes; family Loricariidae; genus Parotocinclus; species Parotocinclus maculicauda. The sequence goes on along the minus strand of JAUZSU010047972.1, from coordinate 18,103 downwards.
GCAAACCCAATAACTTATATAATAATATTAAAGGTGTTGAATAATTACTGATCTCTTATAGTTTTTATATATTTTTCTTAAATTACATACAGTAAGTATAAGCATCTGTGAAGGTAGATTAGAAGAGACCAGGAGGAGCAGAAAAGGCCAGGTTGAAAAAAGGGCATTAGAGGAAAATGCTGCCAAATGTGCCAAGCTCAAAGACATTTTTTCCAAGACATGCAATAGTGGCAAATGGTAGGAATTGTAGGGCTAATGGCTACATTATGAACCTATGCAAAATATCAAAAAAGATAAAATTTTTGTCTATTTGAATAGCTGAATATCGATGATTTAGATGATGTTTACACTTTAAAGTATGAACCAAAACATGTGCATTATGCTTTTTTTGTAGGTATTTCAAATGTCTCATTTAAAAAGGTAAAGAAAGGTAATTTATCAACCAAAGTGGAATATAATACGTGTAGTCATTTGCGTCTATTTTTCCTAGTCAAGGCTTCTCAATAAATTTCTTAATACAAATATACCAGTTTTCATTATTACAGATTTTACAGTGCATTGAAAAAGTAAACATGAAAAGAAGGCCCTTGGTGTTGGATGTATTTCCCTCTCCAGTAGGCATACCAATGCATGTCAGGAGGAAATTGATCATCCAGGCATGACTGTATTCCCAGTATGCACAATGCACAGTGTGTAGGCGCATTTCATAAAGCAATGTTGTTGAATTACACACACATAGCTAGAGAAGTTATCAAATATTCCAGGGTGTACATATTTGTTTTTAGGTACGTTTTAGGCAGTGCCTTTAGGCAGATTAACAGTGTAAAATATGCAGAAGACTACGGGTTTAGAGAATGAGTGTATTGGACGAAGTCCCAGCAGAGTCTTATATTAAAAGCACCATGTAAATGAGATCTTCCCGGAGTTTAAGCGCCCACGGCAAGGCTTCTAATCCAATTAATCAGCGTCTGGTCTGCGATCACTTTAAGGAGACGTACTGTCCTAAAAAGAAGTCAGTCTGTCTAAAATGTAGGATTTTCCAGATTTTGTCAGCCTTTCTTTGGTAATGTCAGTCCAGCTCCTCTAGGTAATCACACTAAGAGTCAGTGCCTTACTTGAATAGTGGCTCTTAACGTTTACTTAAAATTACGAAGGTTATTTTTGAGAATACGAACCAAATAATTGATGTATTTAATTACACTATTCGTGTGCCAGTGCACACTGTGCAGTATATTTCCAGTAGGGAGTTAATCGGAACTTGGATCGCGTTGGCACGTGCTGTCACTTCAGGACTGGACAGCGCCACTGTGAATGGGCGGGGTTTACACGCAGGCGCTGCAGGGTGCTCCGGTGCGGGGACCGTAATGTGACTCTCTCGCGTTGGTGTTACAAGACAAAAACGATCCAGTCACAGAGGCCAAAACCACAGCACAACTATGATTAATGTTTGACCAGGTAAAACAGAAAATCGAAGGCGATAGCTATAAGACGGATTGAGAGCTAAACTCCACCCCCTCTTCGCTCCAGAAGGTGGAAAATCCCATTTAACTAAAATCCTCATTCCAGCTCAGCTCCCTTGATCCACAGCGGAAAGCCTGTCGTGTTGTTTCTACCTGTCTTCTTCACTTCTCTTATCAAGTACTCGAAGGACGTCGGTGGATTTGGGAAGTGGATCCACTCGGTAATGACTTGCTGACTGACTGCACACCGCTGCGTGCCTCTGATCTCGCTTTACAGTTGATGGCCCCTTAGGCGGACGTGCCCCAGCCAGCGGCATCATCTTCTTTTTGCTCACACATCTTCCACAACAAGGCGATGGACATGAGAAAGAGCGCCATGGAGCCGCTGATCACATGCTGATGTTTGCATTCACGATGGATTCTTGTATGTCCGCCTTAAGCTTCCTATATAACGGCATCATAAATGGAGGAGGAGAGTGACAACCGCAAGATCAACAACAGCTTCCTTCGCGATCACAACTATGCAACCGAAGGTAATCAGAAATGAAAAGAAAAAAATAATGCGAAGAAATGAAATGTCGTGTTAACATTAGGTGCACAGTGGGTGTTTCGTTATAGGTTGTGTTATACGGAGCCTACATGTTGCATGTACGACCCCGCCTTGTTACTATACGTTTCTCGAACATGATTCGGATGAGCCTTAATGCTCCAGAATAAGCAAGGATTTTACGTGTATTAAGCGTTATGTGAATTCGAGCCATCTTTCGTCTGGTAATGGCCTGTAATCATTATCATATGGCTCCATGCCACAGTTCACCGAGCAGAGTGACTCAGATGTTGCATTGCAGTAGTGACTGGATTTGGGTAGATCTGCCCTCGCGCATGAATGGGATCAGATTTCTTTAAACCACTGAGTTGATCTATGAATAGATGCACTGGATTAGACATAATAATGTCATATAATAAAAATTCTAAGAAAAAAATAAGCAATCCAAGTATAATGATTACATATTAATGATTGTAGTTATGTGACATGTGGATATTAAGAAATCAAAAGAGCTTGTTCTAGAAGAATGAGACTGTTCCAGGCTTTCAATGCAACAGCATGGTTTGTAGCATTTGCCAGAAATTGATATGATCTCTGCATATTGTTGTCGACTACAATGTGAGGTTTTCAGATTTTTTATAAGACTTAATACCTTCCTTGGTCTTAAAATGGCAATACATGATCCACAGCCTTTCATGGTTAGGAATAAGAGAGGGTAATTGGACCTGCTGTCTGAGATGGAAGGATGGCATTAATCTTTCCCATGTCTATCATAGTGACTCTTGACATTTGAAGGCATCTTTGAGCCCATGTAGACAGATAGGACAGGTAATGCTCTTGTCAAAGCTCTTTCGGCTGCACTGTGATGATTGCTTGTCATGGAGGAACCACGTGTTTTCCCAGGTTCTCCTTGATGGTGTGACTCAGATAGTAGGTTAAAATTTCTATCAAATTGAAAAAGGTAATGCAATGGCAGTAAAGATAGAATTAAATGATGCAATGTTGCTATTTAAAGTATTATTGTGACCTGTGTGGCAATGTGAAAGTGAGTGCGGTCCAGCACATTTCAGTGTAAATCCCCGCTCGCCATGCATGCAGCTATGAGGGGGCAGATAACTGACAGAGGGCACCTTTCTGGGCATTGGTTAATATCCTTGGGACTCTTTGCATAAACTGACCCAGTGGTCAAATGCAATCAGCTTGCAAGCGCTGATGCCCTCTGTTTATGACCCCTTTGAAGGCCCCAGGCCAGCCTGTAAATCACACTGAAACTCTGTGTGTGGATGTGAATTCTTACACACATGCATTCAGCATGAACCACCTGTGTCCACTAAATGCCCTGGGCTGTTCTTCTGATTCATTTGTGTGCTTGTACTGAGTTCTAGTAAATGTGGAATGCATTGAATACCATTATAAATTGACTGTATTCAGTCAAATATAATCTAAAATCAATAGTTTACTGGTCAGCCAAATAAATATGTTTTTTGCATCCCTCCAGTGGAGCTGCAGTTGCTTGCATTGCCTAATACAAATCCTTTCCACATAGTAACACATATTGGTATTTTCTATTTATAAATTGTAAATATTGTAAATAAATTGTCTTACTGGTGCGGGTTTATCGAAATTCAGTCAGTCATGTTCAGGATTCAGGATTTCCCAATTTGACAGCTATCTCTTTATGAAGTTTACCAATCATCATAAGAGAAGCTGTAGCTTCCACAAATTCAAAGCTGCAATGTCATATATATAACAAGATTTATTTTTTGTACAAAACATACCTACCCACCCTCTGTGAAGCCCATGTATCTGGGTGTAGCTCAAAATTTTTAGTTTAAAGCCATTTGTCCAGTGAGCAGACAATCTTTTTAATGCATAAAAGATCATTCCGTAGACACCCAAAGACACACCGGTCTCACTCAGTGTCCATTAGCTGTGTCTGGGGCTTCAGGAGCTTGGGTTTATTTAACAAACACTGATATTGCAGTGAAATATATGAACGATTCATTTACTAACATATGGAACACTCTCCACATTTCAATACCTAATTTTAATAAAATTAAGAGGGAATCCAGGCTTTTTGTGTAGTCTGTAAGCAATAATTGGTGATACAGAACATCATTCTTTAGGCTCTGTATTATTCTCATTAGCTAACTCAAGGATTCCAAATCCAAATATCCAAAGCTAATTTAACGTTGAATACCATCCACTCTCTTTGTTCATTTAATTCCCAGTGTATTTATTTTAGTAATACACCCACTTAATGCAACAATTACGTTTTTCATTTACATTTTTTACGTTGTGTGTTCAGATAGTGACTGTCTACAAGTCCTCACATCCCACTTTCATATCAGTCCATACACAGTAATTTACTGCAGGGACGACACATATAATAATGGTGTCTCTCCATTGTGGATATCCTGAGGCTGTGAAGGCCCCAAACAGGGACTGCTCAAGTTATTACAGGCCTCTACACTTTGACCAATTCTCTTTGCAATGGAAATATTCACACAAACACGTGATTTCTGGAGAATGGCCTAGATTCTATTACTAAATGAATTCTCCAGGGGGGTCACTTATACTTCAATATAGTGTACTGTAAAGCATGTAAATTGCATGTGCTTCCCATAGAATGGTCAAATATGGCCTTTATATTTAAATTTCTTTGCACAGAAGCAGTGCAGTTGGCCTTATGACCCAAGAGGATGGCCTTGTGAATAGCACCCCTCAACATACACACACTCCATATTGTCTAATTTACCAGAGTGCCATGGTACTGGTAATTGGATTTCAAGAGGTAACTTTGTAGCCTCACTAGTGGTTTCTTTAGTCCCAGACCTAATAAGGCCTCTGACAGGCATCCCAAAGGCACAGGGGGTAAGAGTGTGGTATGTATGTGTAGCCATAATACACCAGTATGTCCTCTATTTAATTTCCCTGCTTTCTTTGCATTACACAGTAAATAAACAACAAAAATGATCACATTATCATTCATTCAAGTCATAATGATGTAATGCATATTATTTTACTGTTGATATTGAATACACAATCTCTAAAAACTGTGATGAGTATTAAATTGACTTTGTTTTTAAATAGATTCTAGGCTATTTTGTCTTTTAGAATGATAGCCATGGGAGTCATATCAGATTTTGCAGGGCGTCAAATGCAGGAATAGTTTGGTGTTTTAGTTTGACATTATTGCTTGGTGAATGTGGGAGGTTGCTCGACCCAGAATATGATATTGTATATTGTTGAATACAGTATATATAGTTTAATGGTAATTTCAAGTTTTTTTTCCACCACTATGTTTTGCAGGTTGGATGCTAATTTAGTAGATTCAGTATACAATTATTTTAGCAATTGTATAATAGCCACATACAATTATTTCTCTCTTTATTTTTTAATTATTTTTCTCCTTATTATTTATCTCTATATTTATCTCTTTATTAAAATGCCACCAGAAAATGTATATGCAGTATTACAAAACTTTAAAAAAGATCTAAAGAAAACAGCTTCTGTAACTTACTTGCCTATCCACATCTGACAGCTTTATCGGGATGCCATGTTGACCCTTCTAAAGTATGAAGGAGGTTGATCAGGAATGGTCTTTCTTTGGAATTGTTGCAGCTAATAAACCACTTTTTTAGGGAACAGAGTGAAAAGGCTGACCTTTTACCAAAAAATGGTGTGTTAAGGTATGGTCAGATCAGTGGAAAAGAGTATTATTGAGTAACAAATCCAAGTTTGAATGTTTAGGTCCAAGTGTTGACAATATGTTATATATGGTCTTTATAACACTGCTAAAACAACAAATTCAATGGTGACCTAAGACTTTTGCACAGTAGTGTACAATAAAGAGGGACATAGAAATATTAATTCCATGTAATGTGTTAGTCAAAGTTAATTTAAGAAAACAACAGTTAAAGCAAAGTAAAATATAATACACATTCCATTTGTTTTTTGGACATGTAGTGCCTACACAATATCTAATAGTTTCTAAGTGCATTGAGGAATAGATAATTAGGAAATTCTGGCACATTAGTAATAATGGGGAATGTGACATTTAAATGAAGGAAATTCTGGATTGCTTTTCCTTTAGTACCAAAGGACAGATAATAGGAATCCTCAGTGTGCTTCATTAGCATAACAGAGATGCTTTTAGAATGACAGTTCTCTAATAGAGGAAGAATTGATGTGGCCGTGCACTATGAGAGGCATGACTTTTATCTTCATTTGTGTTTGGTGTGCTTAATTGCCCAAAACATGTTTTGTACATGCTTACACATGGCTTCTGCACCCGTGCAGAACAACCTGCTTTTTGATTAAATAAAATGCTCTTGCAGTACTGATTCCATCATCAGAATTTAGTAAATGCAAGTGGCATCACTTTACCCTGAAGGAAAAACTGCCCTATGTAGCTATTCCTGTATGATTTTGCAGCATACAGCAAGGTAGAACAGCATAAAAACTCATAGACAGAAACTGAGTATTAAACTAGTTGAGAAGGCAATTGCAGTTGCTATTTTTGAATACCTAAACATTTAAACTGATATAGCAGTGAAAAAGGTAAAAAATCTGGTAATCATTATTTTGTATTATAGTAAAGCCGTCCCCTATTATTACTGTATAAAAAAGTCATGTTTACTACAAGTCCAGTCTTATCTGGAAGGTTAAATACACAGAGTTTTAAAAACAAAAATAGTTTTTAACTCCTAGAGAAAATGTAAAAAATGGCACCCCAATATTAAATGGATAAAGATATTATGCATTACAGTCTATGCAACCTCGCTTGAAAATAAGATTTTACTGAATATTTAAAAAAAAAAAGAAATACTTTGTGCAAACTTCATTTGTCAAAATGATGATGTGGAGGATAAGGATCCCTTGGCTGCTCCCATTAGAAGTCGCCACACCATACCATTCACATATTATATTTGGCACAGGTTTAATTCCGCTTATCCTTCCTGGTGCAGCTCTCCCCATGTATCTGGGCTTGAGACCAGCACTATCAGTACAACACCAGTGGCTGGGGCTGAATTGAACCTCACATTCCAAGCCCCACCCAGGACTGAATTCATGTTTCCAGTATCTAGCTCTTCCAACTGAGTCAGTAAGTCTGCCTGCCATTGCCAGCATAACAGCACAAAGTGAACATCATATTGTCTAAATGTTATTATTTTTAAAGTAAAGAGAGCAAGACCCTACAGTAGATTATCATTTTAATAAATGTTATGGATATCAACCAAAAATATCTACTTTCATAGTTACAGCTAGGTTCTAGTTGATTCAATCACAAAGAGCATGGCTTTACTTATAAGTGTCCTTACAAGGTCAATAGCTGAACTAATGTTTTCAATAACCACTGCACTCAAGTAAAAATTATTTATATAGAGTTTTTTTTCAATGGACTAAACAGACCTAAAAGTCATATCTAAGCAAGCATAGAGTGACAGTGGCAAGGGAAATATTATAAGAAAGAAACCTTGGGAGGACAACAGGACACAACCTCATTTGCCAGATGTTATATGTAAGAATTCAACTGAGTTAGTTAATTAGAAGTGTAAATGCTCAGATGCTAACACATTTAAAGAAAACAGAATACATAAACTATGCTAGTATACTGTTCACAAAAATTAAGAAATATTTCAAAATGAAATATCCCATAATTAAATAATCCCCAATTTTTGTAAGCAGTGTGTATAGACTATACTAAGATAAAGAGAATAGAATATTATGAGGGCTATAATAAAATAGTGACTATGAAATGACAGAATATAATACAATAATATGTATAATGATTAAATAAATAACTATAATAATGTAGACAATATATTCAGAGTATCCAGCAAACAGAATTTCTGTACGATCTCTGTGTCTCTCCATGGCATGGCATGCTTAGTCATGCAGGGAAAGGGGTGTTATTGCTTTCTGATGTGGTGTCAGTGGTGGTATGAGGAGCAAAACTGATACATTGAAAAAAAAATGCCATAGTTAAGTTTAAATTAAGTTCTTACTATTACCACATGAACTGTTATAAAGAACATATGACACAGAAGTAAATGTAGCCTTTTGTTTTGAACAGTGCACTTACTGACACAGTCATTTGTGACAGATGATTTGTGTAGGTGTACTTATAGTAATTCTGTGTTTGTTGTTATTGTTTTGAGGTTAAAACAAACATTAAGGTAGTAAATTAACCTTCCATACACTTAATTTTACAATGCCACCCCCCCTCCTCCCAACACCCAGCCACCCCCCAAAAAAGCCCCAGCACAGCCTCTGTTCCCTGTACAATTAATTGTGTGATTTGGTTCAGGGTACTGGCATGATCTTGCCAAAAGCTTTCATTTAGTCCTATTTTGGTGAGGATTGGGTATATGTTTTAGTAATTGTTAAGACCCAAACAACCTTAAGTTTTTATTCTGCTTTTGATTTAACATATCCTAGTATTCATGGACCATGATGTATTCTATCAAGGTATCTATCAGAGCATCAATCATCACAGATGACTTACTATACAAGAAGATTGGGTTATTTTCAGTTACTTGTGAGCAATGTGTTCATTTTTATTTTCGTATTCGTTTATCTTCAGGCATTACAATGGATCTAATCTGCATATTAAACCTGGATCTGGTTTTTATGCTGTATGTCCTTCTTGCCACAACCTCCAATTTTATCTTTGGACCAGTACTGAATACAGTGGCTGGGCAATCACACTGGGATGCTTTCAAGTGTCCAACTGACCTAATGTATGTTTTTAATGTGGGAGGCGACTGGAGTACCCAGGGAAATCCTAAATTAAAAATCCTAATTTAGTTACAGAACTAGTAGATCATCTTGTGTTTGTCTGGTAGTCTCTTTGTTCATACAAGACTGTTAAACGTAGCAGCATGGGCCCTCAGAACTGAGGACACAGCCTGGACATGCCACCTGAGTAAAGCTAATACATAGGAAATACATGAGCGCTGCGTGCACAATTTACACCCCCTGCTCTCAACCAGTGTTAATGCCCCGACATTGTGCCAAAAGGGCGCGTGTTATTATTGCTGCAACAAGAACAATGGGAATGGATGGGTGGGGGAAACTACAGCAAATGAGACTGTCAAGATAAATGTCCCCAGGCTACAGTTTAGGATATTCAACATAAAAAGAGATTTTGCCTGAACCCAACAGAGCCACATTGGTTATTTAGTAGAACCATGAGGCATAAGTGTTTTTGCTCTGAGAGCCCAAAACCTGCTGCTGGGATCCCTGGCTCAGTTGTTAGAGCAGGAAATGCCCCATGTGAGGGCAATGAAGCGAAATTAAAGAACGTGTTTCATCTTGCCTCGGTCTTGGGTCTTAGGGGCTAAACACTAGGGAATGAAAAATTCATTTCAGGCCAGGAGAAACTCTCCCACACATTTTATTTCTATATGTATTAGAGTGATTTAATTCCTAATGCTGAGCTTTGATTTTTTTCCCCCTCTACTTTGGATTAAGTGCAGAATTTGCGTAATTCAAATTAGCTTAATCTCATTTAGACATTAGCTGTGGTTAATTACTTTATGTTAATCATGTATGGAACGTGGCCCAATAATATTCCCTCCATAGGTACACACCTTCTGAACCTGCTATTCTTGCTCCGTTCAACCTTTTTTTTTTTTACAAAAAACAAGGATTTTCCCTCCTCTTTGGAGACTGCAATAGTAATCCAGCACAGTGTTTGTGATCAGCAGGTGGTAGAGATGATTACCCCAGTGAGCTCTTTTCTGATATCACGGCTTGTGTCCGCTGAAATGGGACCAGACCTGCTGTGTTTGCTGGTCCACCAGCTGCACTCTATCTAGTTCTGCTTTAGAAATAGCCTGACATCGACTTGCAGAGGTGCCTCCTGATTCGGGAGCAGATCGATACTGCCAATGAATGTTACTAAACTACAGGGCTGGTGCACAGCAGCTCAATTGCTTCAGTACGTGTTTGTTGCTTGGTGGATTAAAAAGAGGCAATTGATTGGTTTATTTGGGATCATTTTCCATTGTTAAAACTTTACAGGAGGCATAGAAAGAAAAGAAGGCATCTCTTCTTGGCTTTGTCAGGAGGATGTGAATGTATTTTAGCAGGCAGAAAAGCACAGATATTGCACAGCAATTAAAGTTTTTGCATTTACTTGTTTTTCTTATACTTTTTTCATTAACAATACAGGTACGCACCATTTACCAACCTCTGTGAAACAGGACTTTGACCAAAATGGATGCTTACTATAGTAATATAACCTTTTAAAGCTATTGTAATGCAAATTTAAAGGGTATTTTCACACGAAAACTGCATTCAATAATATAGAGGACAATGCTTCCATTTACACAGCATCCATAATGCCCTTTCATTATTAATTTTGAGAAACTCACAATACAATGGTAAAACAGTCCACGACCACCTCGGAACTTATTGATTTAATATAATTTATTATAATTTGCAAAACCTTAATTGTCAAAGCGTCTGGATGTTGAAAGGATGGTTGTACACCTGTAGCATATCATGAATATCTGATATTGCACGTTACATTTGCTGTACAATTAACACTAGGTTTAAATAATCTGTGTCCAAAACCCTATTTGGATTGGATCAGGGGACCATCTCTAATTGAATTTTTCCATGTTATGTCAGATTAAACACCTGCATCTACGTGGCAACAAAAACTCCCACAAGACAATTTAATTGATTTGTTTAATCACAAACAAACATCAATACCTACTCATGACAGGAGCAGGGTTACATCAATACTAGTCAGGCACATTCAAACTAGGACACTTTATTAACACCAATTAAAATAATGTGTGTCTGTGGGATCTGAGACCCGAAGCTCCCAGATTACCCAAAGTAAACCCATATAGACATGGGGAGGACATGCAAATCCCACACAGGCAGAGTCAGAGTCGGTGACCTATACCCAGTTTTGTGATGGACTGAAGTCCCTTCCTCTTCATGCTTATACCTTTACCTTTTGTGATGTCATCTGCCTGTAAAACGACTGTACAATGTTGATCCAGAAGGCTGATTAGACCACCGTGAAGTTGAGTGAAAAATAGCAAGCAATTTGGCATTTCTTCAAGGGAGAAGGGAGAACTACACAAACCTGTCCGGTCAGAAATAAAAGAAGTGAGAAGCTCATGTAAAAGAGGAAATTTCCCCAGGACAACATGTAAAAGTGGTGCCATCCTGATAGGGTTATAACTAAACTGATAGGTCTTGGAAAATTAAGAAATAGGAAAATAGTATATGTACAGTGTTAAAAGATTGCTTAATAGGAGAAAACCATCAAGAAATACTTTACATTAAATGGTAGCCATGTTAGTATTTGTTTTTGCATTTGTATGTGTGTGGAACCTTCTTTGCAGCCTGATCCTTTGGGCATGCAGAGCTCAGCAAACATGCTCTAATCTCAGCTGCCATGCCCAAGGTTTTATAATATTTTCCACCACGCAGCACTTTGCCTGCTTCTAAAGTAATACCTGAAATTCTGTTTGCTAGGTGTAGACAGAAAAAAACTGTGGAGGTTTGTGTGTCCTCCTGGCAGTGCTGTGCTTCAGTATCAGCAGACAAACGGTGACCTACATACGGCAGTAGACGCTCCTCTCATGTCTCACACTCCTGAGCTCCACATGCCTATTTCTGTTTTATGAGCATTGACAATTTCTATTCTTCAAACATTTCCATTCATTTAAATTATCTCTTGTTCAGGTCAGCTGCCTTTTTCATTTCACTACTCCCTTTGCTAGCGTTCATAGCCTTTCCAGCTGCAATTTCCGTTGAAACCTTCCTGATTCAATCATGTTCTTATTGTGTCTGCTCGGGGGTGAGGAAAGTTATTCTGTAGATGCAATAGAAAGAAAACGAGTCAATTGTGGTGGTGTTATTATTGTGTATGAGACCAGGGGGTGGATGCGGTTGGAAGGGGGGTGTTGTTTTATCTCTTTTTTTTGCCTTTTCTCAAACCTCTCAGGGATGTGAATGCATCTTTTATACTTGTGCCATGGCCTTCAGAATTGATGCTGAGATATGGCAGGTTGGCACAGTAACCTACTTTTAGGTGTGTGAGGGATTGCAGGCAGCTATTTCTGTGGAAGACTGATCCATCTTATCCAGACAGTAGTCTGCCGTATGAACTCGCAGCCTTTGCCCTGGCTGCATGAAGGATTTATTCGCTCTGTGCTGCAGTACTCTATTGATCTATTTGTCATAAGCATGAACAGAAAAGAGTCTACTTCAGTACACATGTTCATGCGTCAGCTCAGTTTCCTCATCTTTTGTTTCCAGTCTTTGCAAAATATTTATGCTTGGGGTAACAATGTATATCTTTGATCAAAATTAAGAACACCGTACCTATGTATTCTTTTCACGGGAGATTTAGCAGGTGCTTAGAGAACAACCCTAAGTGTTTTCTCCATAATTTGAACAATCTTTCTACACTGTGAACAGCCTTTACAATATATAATAACCACTACCACTATGCCACCATAATGTAGGCAGTTGCTGTGAAGTTGGAATGCACACAGACCCAGCCCCCATTCAAGGGGAGCACTGAGACTTACAACTGGCGAGGTGGAACACATGTATATCTGGTATTCCAGTACCAGAAAGTCAACTATGTGAAATCACGTAAAACTCAAAACTCATAATCTCACCTTGCCTGATGTGGAAAATGAACCAAGGTGGATTCAGATACAGAAATAATTGGCTGTGTCTGAGGGAGGTGTGATCAGGAATCATCCCTGTGAGTGCAACAGCAACTCATACAGGTCTTATAATGAACTGGACTCCCATCCAAGACATATGCCTGCAACCTGTGTTCTCCAGGATAAGCCCCAGACTCACGAATCCCTGACCCTGAAATGCTAGTTTACAATTAGGTCTGCACGGTATTAAAATACATTTTTATATATTGTGACACTTGATTTCACCAGAACTCAATTAATCCCACATGTAATAATGCATGTTGTTTACCCTATATAATGGGTTCAAATGTGAATGAAGAAGGTGGTGAATAGAAGGGACCTGGTGGGGACTCATGAATAAAACAAAGCATTAAGTATAGGAAGCTTCAATATCATTGGAGAATTATCACATAACAAAACAATTTAGTTCACAGTGAAAACCTCTTTAAAGTATACCAATCACAAAAGTAAAAATTTAATATCTCTTAATGAAATAGCCCCTATTTTTTGTGAGCAGTGTAGTGAACATTTAAATATAACTGTCCAAAGTAATGAGCAAAAACAGACCAGTAAAATAAAGATATCTGATAGATATATAATGTACAGTAGCTACAAACAAATTGTACCATGACATTTTTTATTTCCTGTGGCATAAGTGACATTGCATGTCCATAAACAAAAAAATTGCACAATCTCTTACTATTATGCATACACACATTGCGATGATGATGCTAAAACATGTTGTGCAGCCGTAGTTACAATGTGAACAAATCCATTTCTAAATAGGTTTATGTATTGATAGCCAAGGATTTGGCATAAACATTACCACGTTAATCAGATAATTGCAATGCACACAACAACCACTAAACAGAATTAAGTTGGTTATAGGAACTGTGATGAATCATTTATTTCCTGTTTGGCTCGGCCTGTTTTCTTTAAGCTTTTATTTAAACATGTTTACTGATGTATTATCTGTGTATCATTCTCTATCACAGCTTGTCGTTCTTTGTCTCTCTTCCTCTGTCTGTGTATCTATGTGACCTGACTGTGGAAATGTGGACAGATACACATAAATGACAGGATCAAGTGGATCAGATCTCAGTGCTTGCTTGTGTATAGGGGATTAGGATATGCTACCTAGGCTTCTGACTGGTCATGATTTTTTGCATCATGCTTGTTTATTTCCCCAGACATTCACCAGTGTGCCCAGGAAACAGCAGGGCCCCCTGTGGTAATCCTCTCAATCCCACTTCCACCACCACCCGCATTTGCTCTCCGTTATACCTCTAAATCTGGCAGCAGGTCTAAGCAGGTCTGCTTATAGAATAAATCCCTTGTTAAATCTCAAAAGTGCTGGATTTTGTGCCTGTGGTACGCACAAATGCGTATCTTAATTCAATACAGCACTCTGCTTTAAAGAAAAGCAAACTTTGTATGCTATTGCATTCACAAAGTAACTGCAACATGGGAAGAAAATAAACCTCTTAGCATGCCAAAGGTCAGAACAGCTTGATCCTTTCAGAAGGATTTCATCATGTCTATTCAAGGACCTTGTGCTAGAGAGCAATCTGAGATTTTAGAAAGACTGAAAGCTCTCCTGGCTCCCATTGCCTTGAATGCCTTGCTGCACTCGACCACTCGTTTGCAGGCAAGTAAATCGCACACCGTGGTGTAATACTGTTCACCGAACCGTGATGTAAGTGGTTTCCATGGCAACAGCTTCCTCTCATCCCCCATTCAGCAAGCTTTAGATCCTCAGTGGGGGTTTAGGTGGGAAAGGCGCTCTCTCTCTCTGCCTCTCAGATGTTCAGAAGATCATACTGGTAAACACAAATTCAAGCGAATAGAAATTATTCACTCCTGGTTGGGTTGTCTTATCTGTAACAGCGGGTTTCTTCTGTCAATAAAGTCATCAAGAACAACTGATGGTAGCTTTTATTCTATCTTTAAACTAGTCTTTTATTTCTTCTCCTCACCCTTCCACCCCACCCCCGGCACATATTTTCACATATATTAAAAAAAGATATTTGAAAGATAAGACTGCTCAGTGAGGTACAGAGCAGGAACACTGATTAAATGTCAGTTGGATCACTAGGAATGATGGTTTTCCTCTATTCCTATCCAATCTGGCATGGTTACTACAGTTCAAATAACAATGTACAGAGCCACAGTTCTGGTATGGTTATTTCTCTATACATGATATTGTGACAATAAATTACAAAACATATGAATGATCTTTTATTGTCTGTTTTGGGTTGCAGTAACCTGACTGTATAGAACCTGTACTAGTTTGGGTCTTGCATTTGAGCAGTATCGTATGCTTGTGTGCCTCCATCATTAGGTGATGAATGGACAGAAAATATCACCTCACGGCAGTGAAAAGAACCTGCTGAGGAACCTGCTGAGGAAAAGTAAAATGTCATGAATGTCAAAAATGAAGGCGGTGCTTTGGTATAGAAAAAAAAATAAACTGAGGTCCTGAGGGGTACAAACTAAAAAGTGTGTCATCTGGAGGTCACTAGTTTGAACTTTACAATGAAATAGCCATCCATAGCCAAAAGTCCAGAAGATCACAATTGACCCAGGTCTTTGAGTCAAAGGGATTGCATTCCAATCCACCCAATGCAAAATGCACACACATTAACTGTATTGTATCGTTGGATTCTAACACAGAGACTGAAAAATAAATATATATCGTCATTATACCATGACGATATACCTAAGAGGCACAGTACTGTAGATTAGTATGTTTTGTACATACATGGGCTTCTCATACAGAAAATGTAGGAGCCTGTCACTGGATGCAGATGCAAGTGCACCCAGAATGGGCACCATTCCAGCACAACTGTTGCAGCTCCAGGGGATAATCCACTTTGTCTATTTTCTGTAAGAAAAAAAATTGTTTATAGCTTTCATAAAAGTAAAATACTACAGATTGAAAGGAGGAATTCCTGTATTTAGTCTAGGTTTTAATCTAGAGGGTGACTCTGAACACTGGTAGGTAGATTTACGTTCCTACACATATTGGAATGCATAAATAAATGTAGAAGATTCATGTGAGTAATGCGTTACTTAATTTTAGCTAGATTTGAGAGGACCAACAACATGTTAAAATTGGGTTTCAAATATTAGGTAGGTGTCAATAATGGTAACATGATTTGTACACACCATATATCGTCTGCACCTGCTATTAAAGCTAGGTCTGAGTGAGCTTGCTTACAAAATTTGAGTGCATCAAAAATGTATTAGGAAAAGTCCCTGAAATTCTGTGAAGGATGGATACTAATGCCACATAAATATTTGGGAGGAGACACATAACTCTTCATAATATTAAAAATGTCTCTGCTAGCTGTTGAAAGACTGTATGTCACCAACTTACTTTGTTATGCTTTTTTGCAGCTGACATCATCTCAACGGTTGAGTTCAACTCAACAGGAGAGCTCCTGGCCACTGGAGACAAGGGAGGACGAGTGGTGGTTTTCCAGAGAGAACAGGAGGTAAAGTTCAGATGATCTAGTCCATATGACTTACTAAAGAACTATTCTACACAAACCACAAATGACCACCCATTTAGTCTAGCGCTGGATACATTACTGGTATTATAGTAATTATATCATTAATGTAGTTACAGAAGGGCAATACACACTTTTTTGCACACAACAAACTTTGAAACAAATGGGAATCAAGCCTCGTGTTTTTCTTAACGTCAGTTTTCAAATCTTTGATTCTCATATCTGCCATTCTCTTGTGTTTATTAATGTGTAATATACAGTATTTACTGCATTACTGTAACCTTAACTGTGACAAATTGACCAATGCTGCATTATGTTTGGTTCAGCTTAGCTACAGTCCTAACAAATCCTTTATCTAATCAGTATTAGGTATAACTGCAGGGAGGTTATATTGGTTTGTGTTTCCACTTTGATGTAGAGCAAGAACCAGCCTCACAGGAGAGGGGAGTACAATGTTTACAGTACATTTCAGAGCCACGAGCCAGAGTTCGACTACCTAAAGAGTCTTGAGATCGAAGAGAAGATCAATAAGATCCGGTGGCTACCCCAACAGAATGCTGCATACTTCCTTCTCTCCACCAATGGTGAGTAATCAGCTGCATATAATAAAGCTGTTTTGTTTACGAATAATCTCCTTTAGCTTAGAGGTAAAAGAAGATGGAAACACCAGGCCCTAGGAATCTATGTAGATTTGATCTCCAGGAAGGCCTTGGAAAGTGAAGCATAATGATCTGCATAATGAGCAGCAGCAATGGTGTTTTTTTGTTGCAGACAAATCTAAATTCTTCCTCCATGCTCATAGACCGTGATGTTTATTTCCTCACACCGTCAAACACATTCCCACTGATTCAGAGTCAAATGGTGTTGAACAATTCTTATAATTGTGTATGGTGAACTTAGACTTACATTTACATTTACAACATTTAGCAGACGCCCTTATCCAGAGCGACTTACAACGTATATGATGGTGGGTTAAGGGCCTTGCTTAAGGACCCAACTGTGGCAGCTTGGCAGAGATGGGATTTGAACCCTGGACCATCAGGTCCACAGTCCAGTACCTAAACCGCTAGGCTATCGCAGTCTTGTGTGCAACTGCTCTGCTATGGAAATACTATCCTTATTATGCTTACTGCTTTATGGCTGCTTCTACATGATTTCACTTTCCAGTAACAACATCAAAACTGACTGATGCTGCACTAGTAGGTTACTAGTTGCCAGATTGTTTGAAATCTTGTCTCACACTTAACACTCACCACTCTCTTGTGTGTCCCAGTCTGGTGTTCTAATTCTACTGAGAATAATGTGTGTGTGTGTCTGTGTGTGTGTGTGTGTGTGTGTGTGTGTGTGTGTTTGCAGATAAAACTGTGAAGCTCTGGAAAATCAGTGAAAGAGATAAAAGACCAGAAGGTTACAATCTGAAGGATGAGGACGGGAGGATTCGAGACCCAAGCACCGTAACTTCACTGCGGGTCAGCATGATACTACTGCTTTGTTCAAATAATTTCACAGTCAGAAAGACGTGTGCAAACTTCTCAAACTGACACTGTTGTTGTTAGGGTTCCTACCTTCTCTCGGATTGTTCGGCCGCCCTCGCCGGTTGCCATTACAGAGCCATCGATGGGACGGCCTTATATCCACTGTCTCATTATGCCCCGATCCGATGCTGGTAAGATCCGAGAGCATTTAGAGCTGGAGGATCGGTACGGGCGGGCAACCCCCGGAGGTATTTAGTTATTCAGGGGCGCTTTTGATGGTTTTCCCGTTTCGTACTCGCGCTCCTCACTCGATCCGCGGTCACACGCGTTTGGTCCTCGCGGCCTATCTAGCCTCCCTTCAGTCGGGCGTTGGTTCTGAATAGGACACGCCCGATCTGACTTCCTTGTTTTCGGGTTC
>JAUZSU010047863.1:0-21382 GCA_034780255.1 Parotocinclus maculicauda | reverse complement strand
AGCACACTTCTCCCGAACATCCCGGACGTTTCGGCGTTTGTCCCGTGTCGATATGTCGAAAGCTCTAGGAGGAGATATTGACCGAAAATTGGTGGAATAATAAAAAATCGGATAACAATATATGTGTTGCTACAGCAACACACATAATGAACAGTAACTCAGGATCATGACCTGAGAGACCTTCATTGGACTAGTACGGATAAAGGACTGAAACGGCCCAGTGTCTACTGGGAAAGGTCCAAAGCTTCTGGCCAAGGAGAGACTTTGGGGCGGGCCCCTTATGGAACAGGGAGTAAATTCCTGGTTTCAACAAACAGTGAATAACACAGAAGGCAAAAACAACACACCTGCTTACATGACCCAGAAACAGAAAACAGAAAAAACACACAAGACAGGAAACAGTGCATAAAACAGGAGAAAGAAAAAATGAATAGTAACACAAGGAATCTAGGATTTACAGCAGAATCATGACCTGAGAGACCGTCAGCAGTCCAAGGGTCTGTCAAGGAGAGACTGAAAATCTGGCAACTCATAGATTAGGGGGAAACTCTCTGGGTTTGAAGGACAATCGAGGACACTGAAAGGGTTTGCTAACCAGAAGTGGCCATCTCAAAGAAAACAGCTCAACTGAACATCTTTTGCCTGTGGAGATTTTCTGCACTCGTGACTGAAATAGTCCAACTCATGAAGAAAATCCGGCATCTGCAGCTGGCTATTTCTACTATTACTCTACAAAGTGGTTTTGGGCTACGTTTTTGGGTCAAGGCGAGTCTTTTTGAGCTTCCGTTAAAACGGGGCGAGCGTAGGGAAACGCTTGACGTGCAGTTTGCGAGATGATAAACTGGTAGCCGCAAGCTTCCTCGTCTTGTTAGCAACCTAACTTTCTAAAAAGGGTTTTAAAAAAGAGTGTAAATTGCTTCCGGTATTGTATGTTTCATCTGCCTAAGGCTGTGCCGAGAGTATTTCCGTTGCTGACGGGTATAGAGGCGCACACGTGCACACGCGCACACACGCAGTAGCAGCCTTTGCATCAATCCTTCGTGGTGGCCTGACAGTGCTCCCTGTGTGAGTAATAGCCTCGGAGGACCAGATGCAGAGTGCATTTATCTCTCTTGCTCAAACAGGTCTGGATGAGAGCTCGCCAGAGTACAAACAACACAACATTATGTACACACTCATGCCCATACATACTGTAACTACACCAGAATTATGCAGCTCTCCCCATCTGCTGTGCAGTCGTATTGCTATGAAAGAGTCTTACTCTTGCTCAATTGCATGCATAAACTCATTCGAACCAAGCACTCAAGAAAATCACCAGTAAAAGTGTTGTCCAAATGGAAAGTGCTTTATCCTGAAATGGTGCAAAGAAACTATGCATCATTATTGTTTACCAGCTAGTGTGTGTATCTAATATGTAATGCATCCACAGTAACTGAATGATAGTTGCATGTAGATCCAGTGAACTTCAGTACACTCCAGTTAGCTTGTATTTTATTACAGTCATTAAACCAGTTGCCTCGATACCCAACAAAATAGCATCTATCACACTACTTTAAAACACTACCATTGCTCTAGCTAGCAAATAATTTAGTGTATAATCGAGTTTTAATCAGAATGATGTGTGTTCAAATCTTGGATCTACCATTTTTTTCCCCTTGAGCAACCCCCACCCTCCGCCTTCAACAGCTCAGCTTTTTTTTGGAAAGCTGTTGTTGGAAAACATTTACATTTTACATTTACAGCATTTAGCAAACGCCCTTATCCAGAGCGACTTACAACTCATACAGTCTTACAATCCAAGCAATTGTGGGTTAAGGGCCTTGCTCAATGGCCCAACTGTGGCAGTTTGGCAGAGGTGGGATTTGAACCCTTGACCATCAGGTCCAGAATCCAGTACCTTAACCGCTAGGCTACCACAGTCTATTTAATGTTTTTGGAGGTTTTTTTTTTCAAATATTTACTCATTTTAAATTTGATGCCTGTAACAAGATGGAACAGGGGCAACAAGAGACTGGGGAAGTTGAAGAATGCTCAAAAAACACCATTTTGGTGAACAAGTTAATTGGAAACAGGTGGATATCACGTTTGGGTATAAAGGGGGCACAGAAAGGCTCAGTCATTCACAAGCAAGCATGGGGCGAGGTTCACCACTTTGTGAACAACTAGAGTAAGCAAATAGTCCAACAGTTTAAGAATGTTTTTCATCATGCAATTGCAAGGAATTTAGGGATTTCATCATATACAGTCCATAATATCATCAGAAGATTCAGAGAATCTGGAGAAATCTCTGCAAATAAGCGGCAAGGACAAAAACCAAAATGGAATGCCCGTGATCCCTCGGGCGGCACTGCTTTAAAAACTGACATCATTCTGTAATGGATATTACCACATGGGCTCAGGAATACTTCAGAAAACCATTGTCATTGTACACAGTTCATCGGTTCATCTACAAGTGCAAGTTAAAACTATCATGCAAAGCAAAAGTCATATATCACCCAGAAACACAGCTGGCTTCTCTGGGCCCGAGCTCATCTGAGATGGACTGACGCAAAGTGGAAAAGTGTTCTGTGTTCCAGTGTTCTGAAGAGTCCACATTTCAAATCGTTTTTGGAAATCATGGACGTCGTGTCCTCTGGGGAAAGGGAAAAAGGACTACCTGGATTGTTATCAGTGCAAAGTTTAAAAGCCAGCATCTCTGATGGTATGGGGGTGTGCTAGTGCCCATGGCATTAACAATGACAAGTCACATTCTGCATATGTTACAACAATGTGGCTTTGTAGTAAAAGAGTGCAGACTAGAATGGCCTGCCTTGCGGTCCAAACCTGTCTGCCATTGAAAATGTGTGGTGCATTATGAAGCGCAAAATACGACAATGAAGACTCTGGACTGTTGAGCAACTAAAGTTGTACATCAAGCAAGAAAGCTTCAACAATTAATGTTATCAGTTTCCAAACGCTTAGTTGTTGTTGTTAAAAAAAAGGTGATGTAAAACGGTGGTAAACATGCCCCTGTCCCAATGTTTTTAGAATGTGTTGCAGGCATCAAATTCAAAATAAGTGAATATTTTTTTTAAATAAAATTTTTCAGCAACTTGGGTAATCAAGGTGGTGCCTTTGTTGACGACGATGGGGTGTTTGAAGACACAGGAAAACAGCCTTGTAACTTTATTATTTTATCTACTGTTTATTTACTGAGTACCGAAATAAGGCGAGGGTGCGAGGAGAGACACCGCGCACAAAGGGCTTTAAATATCTGAGCGCACAGGTGCATCTCATCAGTGCAAATGAGCACCAATATCAATAGGTGCAGGTGTGCCAGGGCTTGCTGTCCCAGTCCTGGCATGTTTTGCACACCATGGCTGCGGTACTATGTGCATCGTATTAAGGATGTCAAGAATCATTCTGATGAACAGGCGGTGCATGCTCAAGAAAATTACAGTTGAAAATAATGTTGGTGATCCAACTAATATGCCCAATGCACAACTCGTTCTTCAGCATAGATGGGCTATAGCAGCACATGATCTGTTTGAGTGTCACTGCTGTCAAAGGGGAAACAGAAAGGTAAGAATCCATTGGGAAAAACAGTCTGGAATGTCTCAGCAGTGGAAAAACTTCATCTGGTCAGATGAATCCAAATTTCCTTTGCATCATACTGATGGGAGGGTCCGAATTTCACACTATTAGCATGAAACACAGCCTGTCATGTATCAGCAGTTGAAGTAACAGTGTTTGGAATGTTTTCTTGGTACAACCTGTGTCCTCTGATACCTATGGATGGACTTTTGGACAAATCTAACCATAGTGGGTGACCAGCTTCTAAGCTCTAAGCTTTGTTCAGAGCATGTCAGTACATTCATCTAATTTGTGCCAACTCTAAGAAGCTATTCTAAATGCATTGGTCAGTATTCCTTCAGAACATTTTCAACACCTAGTGGAATCTATGCCATTATGAATTGCTGTTGTTTTGAGGCTCAAATGAGGTCCAACACATGACTAGATTAGAGACTAGATGTATCAAATAAAGAAACCATTCAGTGTATATTGTGAGGCTGGAGAATCATCTCACAATTGTGTCAATTAAGCCACATAATTCAAGTCAGTGATTTAAAATTGTTGCTTTACTTTGCCGTAACAAATTTAGCTAAATACATAGCACTGACATGAACTGTAAAGTGCAGTATTTATATTTACAAATTTAGATACAAGTTGGTTTATATTGATTTGAATGTCTCTTATAAACCTGTAACCATGTTGTTTGAAGCTGCTTCTGGTCTCACAGTTCACTTGTTAATATTACTCCAATGTAAAAAAAAGCGAGCTAACTCATCTCTACAGTACAGCCACTCACCATGCCATGTCAGTGAGAAGTCAGCCCAAAAAGGCATATAATACTGCACTTAAAAAATATTACAGATTGATCCTTACTAGTGTTGGTGAAAGTGTAAAAATAATGGGACAGAATTTTAAACTTTGAGAAATTGAGATAATAAGTATATTTACATGAACGTAATACTTCAATCATAGTCAAATTTCTGCAGTTATCTGGTTTTTCAAGTGTTCATTTATACAGCATGTTTTGATAAAGAAATCAGATTAGAAATCAGAACTGGCTAAAATCCAAATAGAGAGTTGAATTTTATTCCGGTTTTCTGTATGAGCATGCATGCAACATAACACGAGAGTATAACACGCTTGCCAGGTCCACTTTTATTGTTAGAAACATTGATACTGTTGAGATTGTTTCCATAGACCTGGTTGTTTTTAACATCGGGGCATCTGGCAATCCCAAAATTAAACTGAGCACACACTAAACAGCTATCAAACATCTTTTGGAGACTCAAACGCAGTATATGCTTAAGAGTATAATACATTTGATTAAATATTATATTTAATTTTACAGGTAATGGGGCGTCATTTTGTGAGATTACTGACTGGTTGCAAAATAGAATATTATTGAAGTAAATGTGTACTTGTTAATTGGATCACTGATAAAATCAGATTTTCTGTTATGGAATTATAAAATTCATGTAAACATACTGTGTCTGTTTAAATGTCGGTTGTTACTCTGTGAGTATGTAGCAAAAATAGCAGCTCGTGTGTTGCTTTGTTAATTAACATGAATACATGTCAGAATGTATGGTAATGAGCATATAAAGGTATATAGTCTGTGTAAGCTCCTTTGTTCAAAACCTGCTTAGACGTTGCTAAGAACGGCAGTGCCATTGATAAATCTTACCCTTCTGGCTACATTTTTGACTAATTAGTGTTGTTTTCATTTCTACAGTGGCCATGTATCGTGAGCCATCGTTACATGATGTTGGGGAAACAGTCCCCAAAAGTGGACTCCCTGTCAGCAAAAGCACAGAGCCTGTGGTCATGAATGGCGGCAAGCCAGTCAGCAAGTCTGACAAGGAGACATAGCCTTATTTCCTCTCCCTTTCCCTTATTGAGGAAGTCAACACATCTGCAGCTTTCAAAAAACTTGCAGTCTATGACTTATATGAGAACAAAGGAGAACAAAAACTCCCTCCTTTTTGACTGTTGTCTCAGCTTGGTAAGTTGTGGTGAGAGGACAGCAGTGTATTTCCTAGAAAGACTGAAAGAGTGTGGATTAAATGGATGAGGAAGAGGGAGAGGAGGAGAATACCACTGATTACTTAGCACCAGGAAACTGTGCTAATACAGAATACAATTTCAAATCTCCCTTTTTCAGTTTTCCATTTTTTTCCTGTTACAATTCCTTAAGTGACTGGCATATTTCATCTTACTCATCTGGTGACTTTGCTTTGCTAATATCTACTTACACTTCTATGGTTGGACTTTTCATCTTATTTAGGTTATTTTCATTCAGAATACTACAATACACCAGCATTCACCTTGATAAAGGTTTTATTAATACAACTTAAATCTGTTACTGTTTCTGTGCGTGTTTTTTTTCTTGATGAAACATTTCCTTTATTTGTCTCTAGCATTTGTCTCAGAATGTCTCTAACATTTTACACTTAGATAGTAAGTATAGCATTGGTGTATGCTGTTGTGTTGAAAACGGACATGGATCTGTAGAACCTTGCTGCTGTGTCATAAAAAGTTTTTTCTTCTTTTTTTTTCCTTAAATGTTTGAACATTAACATTGACAATGCTCGCTTGGAAGGTGCCAAATTAGTTGTAAAAATGCTTCTTTGGGTAATTCCTTCTATGAGACTTGCTGACAGGATAGTTTTGAGTTGCACTAGGGTTTATTTAAAACCTTATATAGACTGTTGAGAGACATTGATAATATTGTCTTTAGGCATTTGTGGTGCACACACTCAAAAAGGAGTGATATACATATCACAAACACACTTTAATTGCCTCAGCTCACGTGTTTGATAATTTTGCCATACGAAACCGTAGGTTACCCAACTCCTTTTTCAATAATTAATTAATGCTGAACCCTTTAATCCAAATTTCCACTGTAATATATATTTTAATAACCTACCCCACTATCTGAAATAAGCAGGGTTTTTGTTTATGAAAGAACCAGTTAAGGATGCATATACAATGGTATCCATGTTATTTCTGACAGGTCCAAGTTACTGTGAATGTAACTGATGAAAAGCTGATGTGAATTGATGCACTTATTACATCATACCTGTGTTCATACAAGGAAAGTGCCTGTTTCAATTAGTGCACTTGAGCCTAGAATGGCACACTTTTTACAAGTTCATATTTATCATGGGAAGGGTGAAGAACCATGACTGTATGTACTGACATAGGACCTAGGATATCGACAACCCTGTATCGCAAAGAATCAGTACAAACACACATCCATATTGTTACACCTTTGCTAATTAGATATTAATATTTAATTTAATATTTGGCCTTCAACAGCAAAAATGATGAGAAAGGACAAACTATATATTTGAAGTAGTCTATAAAATAGTTTTAAAATAGTTTATTTTAAACATTCTGCTTTTTATGATAAAAATAAAAGCATGCACACAGTTTATCACATATTATTATCAGTTATCATTTAACATAAGGGAGTAAAAGCATAATCCTTTGTATGTTTTTGAGTTGAGCTCTCTGCTTTTCCACACAAGAAGCATTTGTGAGTGACATACATACTTTAAAAATATCTTTTGAAATATCACTGTGCATATGAAAATGCTGGTTTATATAACCTAAAGATTGCATATAACCTTGGAAGCAAGTTATTACAAAAACAATGTTCTAACCTGCCATACTGAAAGATTTTCTTTATTTAATACATATAGTATTATTTGACCGTATTTATTATTATTCTACCCATCCATGTGAAAACAACATGGTGTTTTAATACCTTCTATTTATTTGATATTTTCATTTAAATTGTTATACAGCAACATTAATAAAGTATTGGCTTTTATCTTCCTTTAAATTATTTTGTCATGTTTTCCTAATGCCATCTATTGGAGACTTCAAAATCTCAAACCCAGTGATGCTTAAGTTGGACTAAAAATTTTGTTTTGGCTTTCATTTGAAAGTTGTTTACGAGCGTGCTCATGAGAAGGTGTGCACACCACTTTGGGATCTTGTACTGTATATTTTGCCATGCTGAGCAGTTAACTGGTCCCATAAAGGACTGGATTTATTTTTGTAAAATGTTAAAATTGTAAATATATGTTCATAATTAGTTTGTTTCTTCTCCTGTAATATACAATTTTATTTTTCCTTAATTTGTATGTTTCCCTGTTGTGGTGGATGTTCATTTCATGGATTTTTAAAACCTTTAAAAAGACTTTTATTTCTCTGTCTTTTATATGGTATGTCAAAAATATTAACATGAGGACAAAGTCTATTTTTTCTTCCCGTTGTCATCTTGACTCCTTGGTACATCTACATGTTTCACCTGTTGCATGGTAATTAAGGGGGTAGTCTGGAGACCTGCATGTTTTAGGCTATGTGTATCAAAACATGTGATTAAAGCATATTGTTGGTATGTTCTGCTGAAATTTACATATATGCAAAAAGAGTCTGCAGTGTACAGTTTGTCAATCCATTGTATACACAAAGATTACATTGAATAAACAATTTATATAAAGGCACATTATGTGTAATGTTTAAGTATATCTGTTCAATTTGATGCATTTCCATGTGCTAATATGTGAACCTTTGGTAGAAATTGCATTTGTGTTAGTTAGATAGTTAATGTCACTATTCAATATGTCTAAAAGAGTACACAAAAACAATTGCAAGCCATATCATTTAGTAATTAGTATAACCTATACCTAATACAATTCTTATATATATTAAATATAATTAAATTCTAGAAGTCAATGCCCCACAGTTTATAATACAATTAACCTTGACCTTCATAAAGAAGCTGAAGAGTCGAAAGCCTTTCACATTCTCCAGGCTTTCTCATTCACTTTTTTATCTGTTTAATCCTCTGCAGAGTCGTGGGGCAGTCGGTGCCCATGAACAGCCCTAGGCACCTCATAAATCCATTCAGGGCACACACTTACCCACACACCCATACAAACAATAACACACTAAGGCCATTTTAGCATAATCAGATCATAATCAGATGGTCATTGACCCACTGAGCCACTGTGCTACCCCTCCCCAGATTTTAATATTGATTAAAAACTCATGGGTTGGTCAGAAACATGCTATGCATACAAATTCACCTACTGTAAAAAAAAATTCTGATTTTGGAGCATCCTGCAAGGAAGAAGGGAAATTCATTAATTAAGCAAAGGTGCAAGGATTTTTTCATCAGTTCCTTGTTTCTATAAACATAGCAGAGTTTGCACATCAACATCACATTAACATAATTCCTCCATCATTCTGGCACCTTGCCCTTTGATTTCTGTGATTTCTGCCAAAGATTATGACGCTGAAGTTTGATTGAAGGGATGTTTACCGAAATGCCATCTTGTGTATTTCTTTTTTTCCATCAAGTTAAATTCAGCAAATTAACAGCAATGGTGCTTTACATGTGAATAAGCAAAAATAGTTCAGTGTTTGTTCTCTGTGTTGCTTTCAAACATGCAAGTTGATTTTGCAAACAATATCAGATCACATTTTGTTGAGTAACTGGGCAATTCTTCAGTTGTTTTTATTATTTTTAAGATAATGTTTATGTGCTTTAAAGTAAAAACTTAATGATGTTACATGATTCTTCTTAACTTATTAAATATGAATTTATAAATAATTAATTTGTGTTTTGGTATTGAGACCTTTGGACAATTTTCACTTTTTCCCAGAGAAACACTTGGTATTGGATTTGCTAATTCTAGTTAACAGTTAGCATAATATCCACTTTAAATACATATAACTAATGTAAACATTTCATTTCATGTGTGTGTGTGTGTGTGTGTGTGTGTGTGTGTGTTTGTAACATACTGCGGTAAGCACATACATGTTAATGATGCTGAATAAAGGTGCTCTATGATCAGACGGAATATCTGATTAAATTACTGACATTTCCAGATATAAAAATGTCTCTCTTCTCTGAATGCTGACATGTGCTTCCCATCAGTCTTTGTTTTCATAGTTACGGCATAAACAAGTGTCACCTTCCAGCAATTTGCTAAAGAAATCATAGGCTGTTGTGGTAAAGACGGTAAATTTGGGTACGATAATATATTGTTCAATAATATGCAAAAGCTCTATAGAAATGAACAACAATATTAAACTCAAAAACTAAAAACTATTTTAAAAAACAAACAAAGCTATTTTACTGAATTGATCATTTTACTGAGAGAATTTTTACAGTCTAGGTTGGGTACAAAGCCAAAGTAACTAAGTATATACTGTAGATTTTGGTTTAGAAGGTAATGCAATTAATGATTTATAATTTAGTAGTTAATACCTAAACTACAGTGATTAACCAACAGGTCTAAAGAGCAAGGACAGGTAAATTCTCGTCAACAGAGCGAACTTAGTAGTAAAGTCAAAAAGCCTTCCGTGACAGTACGGAAAAAAAAGATCTGTGCTCATCCGTGGCCATGAGGTTCCAGGTAGCCATGACACAAAGTGTGTAATAATGAGGTTCAGGCACATAGGAATCCATGATAATTAAGCAACAAAAGGAATCTCTCACACTGGCTAATGTTAATAAGTCAGGAGAACACAACTACAATTGTGTGCATGGCAGGGCATTGCACATAATGATCTCTAAAAATTGTCAGGGTCCTAGGTCCCCTCTTGTGTACTCTCCTCTTTAGTTCCTGTGGGGTTTAGACAAGGGGACTGTGTGATGGCCATGGCAGACGCTTGATTTGTGTTCATTAAGCCATGTCTTTGTTGATCTATGTTGATATGTTTAGTTTTTTTATTACCAGATTTGGCAATAATTATCTATATGAATTATTTATATATAAACGATGATGAGACAATAAATGTCTTTAGGCATTCATAATATTTTCGAAAAGTATATTTGTTTTAATACAGTATATAAACCATAAAACTGCAAATTAAGGGGAGTTGTAAGCAGTCAGAAAATAAATGAGAGCTCTTTAATGTTTTGGATTGCGGGATGGTAAAGTGATTAGCATGGTCACCTCACAGCCCCAGAGATCCCCAGTTTGGTCCTGACTATGGAATTGTTATTGTATCTGATTTCCTTCCACATGTCACAGACATAAATTAGGCTAATTGGTCAATCTAAATTGCTCCTGTGTGAGTAAATATACCTGTATAACTATTCTGCTCACAAAAAATAGTGGCTATATTAAGTTAAATATCGCATAATGAAATATCCTCTAATTTTAGTGAGAAGTAGTATCAAAATAACATTAAACCTGTCATGAATAGCCACTGATGCTGATGTGACATTAAATTAAAAAAAAACAATGTTTTTATTTTCTTGCCCATTAAAGAGTTTACCGTTAACCTTCAGCTGCTTGGATTAAGTCAAGTTAAGTCAGATTTTTTTATATAGAGCTTTTTGCAATGGAGCACAATTTTGCACAATTTTGCTCAAATGAGCTTTACAATGTTATATTAACTTAAAAGGCCAATCCCAAATTGAGCTAGCCTAGGGTGACAGTGGAAAGAAAAAACTCTCTAAAGGGATTCATCCTCCTTGGGTGGCCTATATTTTAAATGACATAGTTAAGTTTGTATCAATATTAAAATTAATTAAATTATAGTAATAGTTATAGTTAAATAAAATAATGTAAAAGATATTCATATCGGCAAATATTTCATCTGATGAACAGTGATTTTAGGATATTAAGTCCTCAGTGGGAAGTCCTTGGAGGGCTGGAATAAGTATCAGAAAATCAAATCAGAGAGAAAAGAGAAAACCTCCCCAGCAATCAACAAACCTGAGTAAGGAAGTAAGAAGACAGCAACCCATAATCCCAGGTCACCATAAATCTCTTTGACTCCCAGCTCTGCCCTTAGTCTAAGGCACATATGCAGAAATCAAGATCAGGGGGACTGAAGCCCAGCTCTGCCAGACCGCCCATCAGACACTTACAGACATCAGATTGGGGTATGACAGGGCAGGCAGGCCAGACATGACCCCAGATTCCGGCCTCAGTAACCCGAGGACTGAAATGATCAAAGTTCTAGTTAGCACTGGAGCTGCTGCATTCTTCACTAGTTTTTTAGAGATTACAGTAATCCAACCTTGACGGTATTAATGCGTGAACCAGTTTCTCTGCATGTTGAAAAGAAAGGATATTTCTACGTTTAGCAATATTACCTAACTGAAAGAAAGCAATTTGTGTGATGTTGCAAATGCGCACATCAAGTGAGAGAAATAGTACAGGAAATACTTCCCTTTGAGAGCAAACAGCATCAATTCATTAAAAAAACGGTTATCGGTACTCAGTAAGATATTAAGTGTCAAGCGCAGCACTTGTAACAGAACAAGAAAAGAAACATGCCCATTATCTAATGATATTAATAGGTCGTTAAGTACCCTAATTAATGCTGTGTCAGTACTATGATGTGGCCTGAATCCTGACTGAAATATTGTTACTTTGAAGGTAACTACAGAGCTGCTGATAGACAACATTTGATAGGCAGGATTTTGAAGAGGAGATGTATTTGGAATTGGATAGCAGGGTCTGTAATTATATAGCACACATAGGTCAAGATTAGCTGTTTTAATCAGGGGTTTAATTATGTAACATTTAAAGAATTTTGGCAGTTAATCAATGGTAAGGGATGAATTTATAATAATAAGCAGTGGTTCTATAATACTAGGTATTAATTATTTGATTAAATATGTATGAATTGGATTTAATAAGCATGCTGCTTACTTAACTGAGCTGATCAGTGAGGATAATTCAGTATTAGTAATTGGGGTAAATTATTATATAATGCTCACAAAAATTGTCTATCCCCTGAACTATCCAAATTTTTGTGAGCAGTGTATATTGTAAACCTGACACAGTTGTGAGTTATGACTGGATATGACTCTCTGCTTAATGATGTAAATGTAATTGTAAACAATAATACATTTAATTAATAATAGCCATTAATATATTGTGACAGTAATGCATAACAACTGATTTGGAATTAATACCATTCTTGACTTTAACCAGAAAGCCATGACCTTGAACATAGTGTATATTATTCATTATATTCGAACAAAAGATGGAAACAGTTATTCAGATGTTCCTTTTGTTCAGAGTTGGGAGCAGAGCAATGCTTGTGTCTGCTTCTAGTGCTCCAGTGAAAACCTTTCATGCAGAAAATTAACCTTCCTTTTTCCCTTATAATTTTCTCCTGCACATTAAAGTAAGACATACAGTACTAGGTCATTACAGCTATCTTTGTGAAGAGCTAATGAGGCTACCAAAGTCATTAGCTTATTTGTATTTGTACACCTGGAATTTTTAAGATGTTATAAGTAAACAAACTTTGTTTAACAAAATGGATTATTCATTTCAAGAACTGCTATATCTATACACATAATTGCAAGACTAAAACACATAAAATGTTAATGAAAAGACATAGTTTAGTTAAATTGGGACTTCTGTGTACGGTCTGCTTTCAGTTCCCTCCTAAGAGGAACCATTCAAGTAGAATATATTTGGGTTGCAATAAGGAGGAGCTGAAAAATTGGAATGCCCTCACACAAATCTTGTACAAGTCTTTGAAATTTGTTTTGGACGCCCCTATGATGTAAACCTACATAAAGTTTTTGTTCTTAAAACAGAACTGCAGATGGCCTTTTGATAATAGTTTACTGAGTTGTGCTGAAATAGTCTCATATGGGTTGAAGTATATGTTAATGGCTGTTACAAATTGTTAGGTAGCCCTACCAACCCCAGGTCTTGCCATGGAATCAAGAAGAACTGTGGTGGACTGTGGTAGCCTAGCGGTAAGGGTACTGGACTATGTATCAGAAGGTCCAGGGTTCAAATCCCACCTCTGTCAAGCTACCACAGTTAGGTCCTTAAGCAAGACCCTTAACCCACAATCGCTTGGATTGTAAGGCTGTATGAATTGTAAGTCGCTTATAGCATCTGCTAAATGACAAAAATGTAAGACCAATGCTCACCAAAAGAACACTGCCAATCTGCAGATGAATAAATATTATATCGACGAGCCAGAAAGCTACCGGCGGACGGGCGGACGGGACAAAATAATAAGAACTTGGGTTTGAATATAGAGAAAGGGAGGAGAAGGGAAAACTCTGCACTCCAGCATAAGAACATTATCCAGCGTAAGAACATTATCCCATTTATAGAACATTATTGTGGAAGTATCATGCTTTGGACCTATTTTGAGGCATGTGGGCCAAAATGGCTTGACATCATTGACGGAACTAAGAATTATGAAATCTACCAGTAAGGAAAAATCAAGATATCTGTCCATGAATGGTCAAGAGAATGTGGGCTTTAGGGTTATTTGTCTTGCTGCATGTTTCAATAGATAATTACTGTAATACATTAACATTGCATAATATTACAACTATAATAGTTTAATTTGATTAATCTTTGTCTTTTTCATGGAGTGTACAGTAAAAATGTTTTGGTCATATATAGGCAGAAATATAGAAAATTCTAAAGGTTTCACAAACTTTCAACTAAGGTATTTGTCTCCCCACCTCACTCACATGATTACTTGAGTCTGTGATAATGGAGAGGTGGAGGAGTCAGTTGCTTAGGACTCTTGCTTAGGTGCCATCATGCCTGTGTCACATTTTTGTTCTACCTTTTTATTTGCTGTAATGCTGGAGCTGCCAAGGTCATGAAATGCTGTCACCTTTTACATTTGAATTTTTGTTTAGTTCTCTTCCACCAAGCATAAATTTGTGCTATTCCTCCCTTTGCTGAGTTACACACCTGCTGTTATAGCCCTATCTGATTTCGGTGAAGAATTTTTAGCAGAGACATGTGTGACAATAAAGAAGATAGGGGTATATAGCCTTTTTTTTGTTAATTACTTTTTGCGGTGTAAGTGTTTTTATATTGTGTGCTATACACAAATGTATGCAGTCAATCATGTTAACATGCTGCAAGATTTCTGAAAGCCAAGTTGGAATAGGGTTACATTCCAGATATACTTTCTATACAGAATTTAATACAGGATCAAACATTTTATATTAACATAGCTGTTCCTAATGTTGTTTGCACAACAGAACTTGCTCCCCATAATGAAGAATATTGTCAAATGACTTGTCAAAGGACATGTTGTGAAGGACTGGTTTTTCTCTCACTAACTGGCTGCAGCTTTCTTCTTCCATGCACAAAAAGATTAAAGCTTTTGGCTGCCATGGCGATGGAACATGACGCACGGGGAGAGAAAATCACAGTCTGTTGTAAAGATTTAAAGCTCGCTATCGACAAGTAATGGTCCTGATCAATGATCAGACCAGGGAAACCATACAAAGTTACACAGGCACATGTTCTGCTTAATCTTTATTTAAGTTTTAGTGGTAACGTCACATCTAGTTCTACAGTTACAGACTTTAATACACATGTTTCTCTGCATACCTTGTTAGTCCTCTTTATTCTGTTCCCTAATCGTCAGGACCAGCACAGATCGGGCACTATTTGGGTGTTTGATCATTCTCAGCACTGCACTGCAGTGCCACTTGTGTGCTGGTACTGTGGTAGAGTGTGTGAGTTGTGATGGTATGAGTGGATCAGACACAGCAGTGCTACTGGAGTTTTAAAACACCCCAGTGTCACTGCACACTGTATTAGACACATATTTCCTAGTTCCTAGAATTATAAAGTCACAGCAGGGGGAAAAGCTTTCTCATACTTGGCCCCCAGCTATGGAATAAACTTCCCACTTTAGTTCGAGATTTAGACACTCTCCAAATTTTTAAGTCTAGACTAAAACCATTCTTATTCATACAGGCTTTTGGTTAGATTTAGACTGGGGCGCATGGCTCCGGTTGACTCTTAGCTGTGTTAGCTTCTGGTTCTCCTCTTTTTAGCTATACTGCTATAGTTAATGCTGCCGCAGTCTCATTCTGCACATGGCATCAGTGATTGTTAATAAACTGCGCTCCTAACCAATCACTATCTGTATTTTTTCTTTTCTCTCCGAGCTGATGTTCCAGTCAGCAACAATATTTAATGGCAATAATAAAGGCTGTGTTATAAAATAACTGATTGGCAATAAGGGACCCAATGTGAGCCAAGAAAATATTCCCCACACCATTACACCACAAACAAAAGCCTTAACTGCTGATACATGGCGCGATGGATACCTTCTTGAAGCAATTGTGTGTTTATGCCAAATTCAGACCTTACCATCTGAATGTAACAGCAGAATTCAGGACTCATCAGAACAGGTGAATTTTTTCCAATCTCCTGTCGCCTAATTTTGGTAAGCACATTCAAATTACTACTACCAAACCTTAGTTGTCTGTGCTTAGCTGACAGGGGTAGCACCCAATGTGGATGATTGTTCCAGTAGCTCATCTTCTTTAAGCAATCAGTTCAGAGATGTTCTTCAGTATGCTTCTGTTGTAACGAGTGGTTGTTTGAGTTACTGTTGCCTTTCTATCAGCTCGAACCTCTCTGGCCATTCTCCTTTGACCTCTGGCATTAACAAAGTATTTTTGCATTCTGCTGCTCACTGCATATTTTCTCTTTCAGACCATTCTCTGTAAACCCTAGAGATGGCTGTGCATGAATATCCCAGTATATTCAGCAGTTTCCAAAATATACTGCTCACAAAAATTAGGGAAAACTTTAAAATTAAAAAGTATGAACCCTAGCCCTGTCTAGGGTTGTTCCTGCTATGCGCCTTGTCACTGGCTAGACTTTGGCTCTCCCACAACCCAGACTTGTATGAGAAGATAAGACAATTAATATATGAATGAATTAATTTAGTAGACTACCTTATAGAGAGTGACTTAGAACTGATACCATCTTATAATCCAAGCAAGTGTGGGTTAAGGGACCCAACAGTGGTAACTTAGGTTTGACTTGAACCCTGGACCTTCTGGTCCATAGTCTAGTAACTATATGGAATACAAAGGCAGGGGTGTAAGGTATAAAGTAATGTAAAATAAATTAGTTGCTTTAACCCTACCTGATGGACCTTTCAGAGCATTAAAAGGCATACAAGTGTGTGACAATCTCACAAACTCTGGCATGTATGGCAGAATTTCAAAAAAAGAAGCCATTTCTAAAAAAAAAATGCAGTGTGAGTCTTGTTTGTGCTTTGCCAAAAAACATTTGGGAGAGTCTAATGCCATGTGACGATGAATTTTATGTTTAACCAAGATTGCATATTGTGGACTGAATTAAAAAATATATATATAAAGCTCAAAATGAATATGAGGCAATTAAAAAAAAGCATTTGATTTCATTTCATTAAAACAAAATAATCAAAAAGCAAATTAAATCAAATA
Organism: Parotocinclus maculicauda; assembly: GCA_034780255.1. Lineage (NCBI taxonomy): Eukaryota > Metazoa > Chordata > Actinopteri > Siluriformes > Loricariidae > Parotocinclus > Parotocinclus maculicauda. The sequence continues at coordinate 4,575 of JAUZSU010047863.1, read as the reverse complement.
AAGTTGTTCTATTACGCGAAAGAGATAATTATCGTAATTAAGCAGCAAGTGGCATATTCATGGGGGTGAACAGATGCAAGTCAAACTGGATGAGAGTGCCACACATTGACCCAAGACTGCCAAAACCCACTGACAGTGATGGAGCATGGACAGGATCAGACTGTCCAGCAGTACTTGTGTGATTCTCTGCCACTCTTGTTCTAGTGTAACTTTTAGTTCAAGAAGCGTTTTGGGAGGCACTGGACAGTTTACCAGACGCCTTCCCAGTACATCCCAAGCATGTTCAATGGGATTCAGGTTTGGAGAACATGAAGGCCAGTCCATGCGTTCGATTCCTGCCTCCTAAAGCATGTTGCAATGTGCACGTTGGGGCCTTGAATTATCGTCCATGAAAAGAAAATTGTTTCTAATTGCTCCGGCATAGGGTATCACTATAGGGTGCAGGACCTCATTTTGGCATCTGACAGCAGTCAGCAATCCATTTCTGATGATGTGGAGCTCAGTACAACCCGCAATGCTGATGCCAGCCCAAACCATTATTTCACCACCACTCCTTCTTGCCAACAAGGTCAAGTAGCTGTCATCTCTTGCTGTTTTGGCAGATGGGCAATGGGCAACTTTATTCGACTTGTTGTTTGCTTTTCTAATGTTCTTGTTTAAGAAACAGATTAAATGCTTTTTTTATCGCTTTGTATTCATTTAAATTTTTAAAGGAATATGCAGAATTTCTATAGGCAACAAATAAAATAAAATAAATACAAAATATACAATATTTATAACTGTTGATGGGAGCTGTGTTCCACTGAAATATGGGTTACGTTCTGGATTAGTAGTGCCTTTTAATTGTGTTAAATTTAGTGAGAGAATCAAATGTGCCATGTTGAATATTGTACTATACACAGATTAAATTGAACAATTGCAGTCCTGTCTGTTATCTGAGACAAAGGGCAACTGGGCAATTAAACAGCACACAAACATTGCAGCATAGACTGAGTTGTTTCTCTGACAGCATTAATTACACACCCACTCGCAATAAACACCCAAATAGAACTTGTCTTTGAATGGCTGAGAACAGTCTTAAATGGACTGTTCATTTCTACAACCATTTAAGATTTATATATAGAAAGCAACATTATATCACATCAGCATTAAGTCCAAATATATCACTGTCCATGGACCTAAATTATATTTAGAGGGTGATTTTTTTTGCCGCCTTTGAGGATTCACAGTCACAACTCTTTTCCAGTTTGCTTCAGTAAAACAGGAAAATAGATAAGAAATAGAAATAGAGAAAAAAAGACTACAACAAATATAGTTCAACTGGAACTATAGTGAAGATGGAAGCAACATGAAGGTAAAGTGGTGCATTTATTGAACGCTGTGATCCAGGGTGTATCTCTCCCAAATCTCTCTGTGACCATGATAAGCTGAGATAAATTGTTATGCTTTCCTTTTTTTGGTTCTGTCAATAAATGCTTAAAATGATTCATTAAAATATAAGTTAATATATAAGGAAAATACAATTATAAAGCATTCGTTTCATTTACAAAGGAACAAAAAGCTTTACAATGGCAGTCTTTCACGTGAATGAACCTACTACGCCGACAAACTTTTACTTTGGTATTTCACGTGCAGGTCAACGCTAATTTGCATATTGTCGAAATATTTAGCTCGACCGAGAACATTTAGATTTTGATTAAATATTTATGATTTTATTTATATTTATCATTTATGTTAAATATTTAGTAATTAAATGTATATAGTATTTATCTTAAATGTTTGTATGTAGATTTATATTTAACATTTACATGTAATATTTAGTGATAATTTGTATGTTAAGTATTTAAATACATTATTTAAATTTTCTTAGACACTTTACAATCGACAGTGCTAAATGTTGAAAAAATGTTAGTGTTAACGCTAAATGTGGAAAAAATGCTGGTGTTATTTTAAGGGTGTTGTGCTTTACAAACGGCGCTCCATAATCCTGGTGAGGATTGAGCTGTGCTCAAGAATGGTTTTAATAAATGCATTGAAATACACTAAAATCACCCATTCTCTGCAATAATTATAGTTGACAGTGAGGTATTATGTATAACACTATAAATCAGTGTCAGGTTTGTATTTCTTCTATTTGTGTTTTTTCTGTGTTTTGTACTGATTTCAGCTAGATTAACCTTATCCACCAGAAGGAAGACTCAGCTCAAATCAATGTAAAACAGGAAAAACAACCGTGTGCCATTTAATGTTTTTTTGGTTTGGCCTTCGACTGCAGATTTCCCCAGCAGGAAATGTCAGGACATAACGAAGGTTGAATTAAATGAAATGTTAAGTGCATGCACTTAAGAGCAAGCTCATAAATGTGCATGGAAAGCCTTTTGTGTCATCAGATCATATTTATGTGACATTTTATTTTTAACTTTATTAATTTATTTATTTATTGCATAATTTTGATGATCACAGTTGTACCAAGATACTTGTAAAGTATCTGTTTCTGTAGTATTTGCCCACATTTGCCCCAGATCTCAGAAGACAACAAACTTCAGCTATAATAGATTTTTACATATTGTCAGGTTCTTTCTCTGAGGTATTTTTCTACCTAATTTACAGTAATATACTGTAGTAGTCAGTCATTTTACATACAGTAATTTTGGTAAAAGAGATTCTGAGAATAGTTTGTACGATGCACTAAAGTATTTGGACACCTACACAAAACATCTACATGACCTTATGTGATATCCCATTCTAAATACATATCCATTAACATGAAGTTGGTCCCCTCTTTGCAGCTAGAACAGTGTCCATTATTGTGGGACTATTGTTTGTGGGAATTTTGTCCATTTATCCAAAAGAACATTTGTGTGGTCAGACATTGAAGTTGGATGACAGGTCAGACTGCATGGCTAGGCACTTGATTTAACACAACTGTGGCAATGAGACTGAATTAAATGAAATGTACTCCCCTAAAGTAAAAGCCCTCAATTATGTTATTAAACTTAAGAAAATAATTAAAATGATGTTTGGTCACACCTGTAAATGTCACAAAGTATACACCCGTATTTCCTGTTGAGTACCTGTTGCAGGGGCAGCTGTAATAAAGTGTGGAGAACCTAAGGGAGGATTATATTGCTCACAAAAATTAGGGGATGTTTCAAAAAGAAATATCCTTTTATTTTTGAATATTTAAATATGTATTATTTACCTCCCGTTTTGGTGTGAATGTATATGTTGACATTATACACACTCTTTGGAGTGTAAGCATGCCTGAGTCATAATTCAATCTAGAGCTGATAATAAAATTTTTATGAAAATCTGAGCCCATATAATTTTGGGTTACATCCTAAAGAGGGTGTGTATATTCCTCATTATAATAATTCAAATGAGCTAAGACCATGAGAGTGAGCTTACCATAAAACTACTGAGACATCCAAAGGGATAGCTGCTCTCTAATCTGTATAGTTTAGGAATGTCAGAGAGGGATGTTATCATATTCCAAAATTCTTTTTTTGCATAGAAAAATTAATACAATATAAGAAATACAATGCACCACCTCAATGCTGTAGTACATTCAGCCCTAAATCAGAAAAAGTTGGGATGGTATGGAAAATTTAAATAAAAAAAAAATCCAGTATCCAGTAAGTTAGATAATTATTATTTTTTTTTTGGTAAATTTTGTTTTCACATATACCCAATGGGCAGGGCAAATTAGAGGTAGTAATGAATAAAAAATGCAAAAGAAAATAACAATGTGGTTTCACACAGGTGATGTAAACAGGTGATTATAATGAACATGAATTGTTACTACATCAGTATCCATGAAAGGCGGAGTCTCTGAGGAGCAACAATGGCCAGACGATGTCAACAAATGTGTGAGAAAAGTATTGAAATGTTTAAAAATAATGGTCTGCAAATAAAGATTCGAAAGGATTTTGCCTCTACAGCGCATTATTAAATGATTCAAAGAATCTGGAAGAATGTAACTGCGTAAAGGGCAAGCTTAAGGTGAAGTCCATAATGTTTTATCCCTCAGTTGGCACTGCATCAAGAACCACCATTCAACATTAACTGATATAACCACATGGGCAATGGATTACTTTGGAAAACCTTTATCAATCACTTCAATATGGAGTAACAAATGCCACTTAAAACTGTAATGCGCAAAAAAGGAATTTCATGTTAATCATTTCCAGAAACAGTGTCGACTTTGTGCATCTGGGGTGGACCATCACACAATGGAAATGTGTACTGTGTTAGAATCAGTTTTACAGAATTTCTTTCGAGAAAATATGGATGTGTGTCCATGAGCAAAGAACAGTATTAGTAACTTAACTAAGTTCACAAAAGTAAGGGTCTGTCAAGGCATAGAACGGGGCCAGTGTCTTTGGAAAAGGCCATTTATGCTTCTCTCATGGCAACATTAATGCAGAAATGTATACTGAGATTTTAGAGCAACATTAATTCCTTCAAGATAGCATCTTTTCCAGTGACATCCATGCATTTACAGTGCATCCGGAAAGTATTCACAGCACTTCGCTTTTTCCACATTTTGTTACGTTACAGCCTTATTCCAAATTG
>JAUZSU010047753.1:0-21382 GCA_034780255.1 Parotocinclus maculicauda | reverse complement strand
TGCCAGAGACGAAGAGTTTCTTTGGTAACCACGGATATTACATATTTCTTATTCGCTGTCACGTTCTTTGGTCCGATGAAGTGGAATTTTGGTCCAAATAAGTGAATAACATTACATGTATATAATAGGATTTGTTTCAGTACTTTAGGATTTGGTCAGAATGAGCGGCTGGTCCCATTAACCGGTGGTCCTATTAACCAGAATCAACTGTATATATATATTTCCTATTATAATTAGTAATAATTTTCAAGACCTTGATCTTTAAAGTGAAAAACGTTGATCAGTCATTAAATGGCGCATACCTCTCCAGAACTTGTGTCATCGGATGAACTGGGCTTCTAAAATCCCATGTGTTGGATAATTAGTTCATAATAGAAAGATACTCTTCAAGAATAAGTGATTCGGCTCTCTTCAGTCACTCCTCATTAGGGAGATGCCACCTCTGCAATTAGAATTCCTTGTTAATAGCCCACATTATGGCCTGTTGTGGTTGTAATGGCCTGTTATACTACCTGCATCATTACACACAGTACAGGTGAAAGCATAAATCTTGCTCTGTTATCACAGTGACAAATTAATTTATCTTTAGTTCTTGATGTTAAAAAAAGCAAATAAATATATAAAATAAAATGAAAGCATTACTGCCAGTAAATCGAACAGGAACATTGATCATGTTCCTTTATGTTATTTTCCCCACTGCTTTCGGTCAATCAATAACAACACACTGTACTTGTTGGTAAAGTGATGAGTGATGTAGTCTTGCTGGTGAAACAGAATGTTTCTGATAGCTGACGAAATAAAAACAGACCTTGCCATTGCACTCACACAACAAATACAACTTAAAGCAGGTTATCTGACATTTGTGTTTTGAACTTGCATAATGCAGGGCAGTGATCTACATATATTGATTAATTTTATAGAGAGATAACAGTAGAATCAGTTGAACAACTCTAAATAAACATTCATCTTGGGCAGGTTTGTTTCTTCTAGGCTAACAAGGCTGTGTTGGCTAGATAATGTATTTAGATATGACACAGGCTATCTGTAAAAGCAAGGTATGTTCATTTGAAACAAATTGTAGAAGAGACAACTGGAAAACTGTTTTGCTAAAAACAGAACATACACAGTAGGTAGACACAAGCTAGATTGACACAAAAGTTTAACACAAAGGAACACTGCTAAGGTAGGGACCCGAAGCTATGAAAACAGAAATTGGGAAATTGAGTGCCTCAGTGTGACAACCACCAATTTCCCATTGTCATGGATTGTTATTCTTAAGTGTTGCCCTAGTGAATGATTCATGTTATAGCTATTTTCAAATGCATTTTCATACATATTTCACACAACCATATCCATGCATACCCCCACAAGACCACCACAGATCAGGTAGTTGAAGGGTGGGTCATTCTCAGCACTGCAGTGATACTAATGTGATTATATTATGTTTGTGTCTGTTGTGCTGGTATGAGTGGATCAGGCGCAGAAGTGCTGCTGGAGAACACCTTAGTGTCACTGTTCGACTACAATTGTCCACCAGTAAAAAAAAAGCACTTTTCTGCCCTCCTGACAAGATCCAATGTTTATTCATATCACATATGTAATTACATATCTGCCTGAGACATATCTTTAATTCAAAGTTTCTTAATTTTTTGGACAGTTCAAGAAAATCCATTTCAATTCAGCATACAATGCTGCATGGTGCATTTACACCTCTGTACAAAACCATCTACTACATTACCATGTTCTGGTCTCTGCATCCTGTAAATGGCTAGCAATGATTGTGTCATTTGCATATTTGCTAACACTTCTGTGTTCAAAATGAGTCCCTCAATCATTAATGTAAAAATGTACAGACAGCACACAACCCTGTGTTGAGACACAGGCAGTTTTTAGATAACATTCCATTAACCTTAAACCTTTTTGATCTGTTAAATATCCATTATCCAGCGTACTATGTCAATATTAAATTTGGGTTCTTTTTTAATCTAAAATAAAGGGCTTTATTGTGTTAGACACAGACACAGACTAGAATATTTGGACCCTTAAGGTGTTAATACAAAAGATTCAACAAGGTGGCAGTGTCATCATCTACTCCTTTATATGCAAAATCGTATATAACAATGAATACCTTATTAACTAGTTAATCAAAAACCTGATGAAAAAATTTGCGGGCTGGAAATGGTGAACCAGGATGCCTGGCAGGCAGGCTGACAAGCATGTAAGGAGTCAAGTTAAGGGTCAAGGTTAATAACCAGTGAGACATAAAGTAAAGTGTTCAAACACACAGATGAAAAAAATGTAGTAATACTACACAACCAAAAGGTAGAACAAGAGGGATTAAACATGTATCCAAATTAATGCAGGGTGGGAAAGAAGTACAGGGAATTAGTAGACACATCTGTTGAGACATTTTTATTAAAAGGGAGCTGTGGAAAGAGGGGCATGGTGTGACAGTATCTTCCCTCCAAGTGTCCGTTGAGGGGGGAGGGGCATCAAGGCTGATCCTATGGAACTCTTTCTTGGGTGGGCCCAATAACAATGGGCTGGATGGTCCATTAGTACAAGTCCTTAACCCAACATAACTCACTGACAATCGAGACCCTTGTCTGCAATAGTCCAGTATCTACCAAATTGATATGATATATGGGTGCCAATTTCTTCTCAATTGATGGGGTGGAACAACTGCCAGGGCCTTCTCATCCAGAGGATCTGGAGAGTAGGTCTTCAGCAAAGAGATGTGAAAGCAAAAAGAAACAAAGAAACACAGAAGGAAGTCGAAGACAGCATCATAATTCATGCCGTCAGTTATTTTAATGGACAAGTGCTATTGCCTTATTCACCTGGTGCAAGCTGATGTCCCTGGTTGGCATTGGGATCTGGTTAAGCTTGGCTGATACTAAGGAACCTTGATCCACTGGATTATTGTACTGGCTGCCACTTTGCAAAAGCTGTGGCAGGCCAACTTCCAAACTGACTTGCTCCATCAAAACCGATGCACATAAAGTTTCTGTTTGGCCCAGTTACACTGCCAATTTGGGTTAGGGTTCACACCCAAGCTTCACACTAAAATTATGACAAATACAATGTTAATAAAGATCTGGAGCCTCGAGGATGCATTGGTGAGACCAATAGGCATTATGAGGTTTATAGTGGCCCTTGTTCAGTCTTTTAACTGAAGGATAAGAAAATGAATTAGATAATTGGAAGGAATAAATGTTGGAGCTGGTGAAGGTGTAGCTGGGCAAGAATTGTGTTGAATGTCAAATCAGTTTATACTGAATCTGCCCTTGCAATGATCCTAGTGTAAATTACTGTAATACAGTCACAGGCACTTTCTACAAAGAGTAATCTATAATAAATAATCAAATACTACAGCATGTGCCTATAAATCATTTACATCCCTTATGTGTTAATTTAAAATTTACAGCTGCACATATGGATTATCTTACAGTGGGCCATATTAAAGAAATTAACCTATCAGACAACAGCATTGGAAGGGCTTTGACATGGTAATGAAGAATGATGAAAATGTTAATGTTAGAAGTGCAGATCTAATACAAGGTAATAAAAATATGTTCCTTTAATGTTTAATGGAAAGGACATGTCGACATCAAAGAGATAATTTCTCTCCATCTGGAGTTTTTGTCATGACCATTGTCATTAGACTGCTTTGATGCTAAAAGGTTCAAAATGCACTTTTGAAGTTCACTCAGATGACATCCACTTTCTGCCCTACCCTTCTGAATATGAACACAACAGAAATGCTAACTATCTACATACTCATTAATAATTTAATGTACAGTCGCACCTAAGAGTTCCCAATGTCTTTGCAGCCAATAATCACAACAATAATCAGACAAATAGCTTAACTGGAATGCTAATATTTTATGTAAACACCAAATTTAGAATAAAGTATGCAAACCATTGCTAATTTACATGAAACTACCATCTAAGGTAATAATAATACAGTTTCCAACAACTAGAATTGAGACAAAAAAAGATGATAAATATTACACATTATCAAAAATGTAGCAATATGACACAGGTTGGGATGGCAAGGCGACACAATGGCTAGCATTATTTACTCACAATTCAAGAGACCTGAGTTTAAATTTTTGAATTTCCTGTGTTGCTTGATTTCGTGGGTCTGGTCTGGGTGGGCTTTCTCTGGTTTTATCCCTGACATCTCTAAAGTGTTCCAGTATGGGTAAGTGTGTGTGCATGTTGGGAAGGAGTCAAGTTAATTTATCATTGTGAGAGCCAAATGTTCCCAAATCTGCTGCCTTCAAGACAACATCTTCCATGAATTTTTAACAAGACAATGCAAAACCATATGCCGTATACTGTATATTACAAAGGCATGGCTATGCTTGAACAGGGCACAATTCTGGGCTGGTCTGCCCAAAGTCCTAACCTGTTCCTAATGTGTGGAGAATTTTGAAACTAAAAAGGCGGTAATGAGAACCCTGTACTATTAAATACCTTTAGACAGGAAAAATGGGGACAAAATAACACCTGAAACACGTCATCTCTTGGTATCCTTGATGCCAAAATGCCTTACTATTTGGAATGAGTTGCAAGAATGCATTAATGGATGTTTATTAACATGAAATTAAGCTCAGGCAAAATATAAAATATATTGGACTATGCATGATAAATACATAAATACATGAAAACATGAAATGTAACACTACATTTCACAAAACATTTTTCTTTCTTTCTTTTTATTTTAAATGTTTTTTTTTTATAATTCTTATACGTTAAATGTTCTGATTCCTTAGTTACCTTATATATTATATATATGTTATATTAAAAATTATTTTGTTGGTTAGTGGGTCTTCTTACAGCTTCAGGTGTATTTTCTTGACCCATAGCTTCCCAGTTTAGCACCACGCCTTGACCAGTTCACCTCTATTCCCAGCTTTGGACCCTTCATGCTCTCTCCACGCTCCTGTTATCGTCCCTCTAAGTTGACCTTTCTCTCCTACCTCTACTTCGCTCTGTCTGCACTCCAATACTCTGCCTCATGCTTTCTCACAGTCTCTGCTGTCTGCTCACCTCTGTGCTGCCTTCACTTCAGCACCATACCACTATTCCTCCTGGATCTCTTTGCGTTCTACATTAATACACCCCCGTCTGTGACTCAACGCTTCCTCCACGCCTCAGTGTTGGCATTGCTGTGACCTGCACTGCCCTCCATTTTCTTGGATTAGGAGAGCAACCATTCACCCAGTACACAGTATTATTTCTCCGTACCTGCTATCTTAATAAATCACCTTTAAACGTTGCTCTTTGTGGATCTGCTTAGTATTTCCTGTCCTATCTCAAATATGTTTTTACACCTGCCTAAAAAAAATGTGCATATTGCACCTATGTATGCAAACATAAATGCAGTGCCTAACCAAATGTTCCATAGTCTTAGTGATCCTGTGGGCGGGGGCTGGATAGGTCATATCCCATGATGCCAAACAGGCTCACATAACAGGCCAGAATGTAATATGTGAATAGCCTACAATTATTGGCACAAGAGACTGGAAAAACTTCAGAATTTGGAATAATATGAAAAGAAAATTTAACAAAGTAACAGGGTTCTTAGCTACCCTTCTACTTTGATTTATTGATGGATAGCTGGTCTGTTAGGTCAGTCAGTCTGTGAAAATGCTTCTGGGCAAAAATAATTTCCGTTCCGTTATTCCGTTACTGGTGAAAGAATGTTAAACAGTTTGACCTAAGTTGAACAGACAGGGATAAACGGCATACTAAACGACGACATGCCTGATGTTCAGGTCAACTGCGGTGAACTCTCAGTCGATCTGTTTTCAGGCTTCACAGTACTTAACAACATGCAACAGGAACAGAACACACTGGAGGAAAAGAACAATCCTGTTCACATCCATCATCATAACAGACTGCAGAAAAAAAGCCAGATAGAGAGACAGAGAACGAAACAGGAAAGGACACGACAGGTGCAATGTGCAAGATTGACACATTTTCTGAGATAGGCAGCTCCATTACAGCACAAAGGGGAAACGAAAAGAGTAATAAAGTTGGAAAAGTTAATCTACTTTTCCAACTTTATCACTCTTAAAATTGTTCTTAAGGCAATGGTGTGCACAGATACAGCATCCCAGAGCTCCCAACATAAATGCTTTTTTTCTTTTTTTTTTTTCTTTTTTTAATGTGTGGTCAACTTACTCAGCTTGTACTCTTCATACAGTCTACAAGAGTTGTTGAATATTAGACAAAACTGCTTTACAAGACCACCTCCTCCTCACATTCCGGGCAAGCTATTATGAACAGCAAAGCTTCAATGGATTGCCATCCTGGTGAGGAGGTGGTGCAGGCGGAGGCGAGAGAGGAAGAAACTAAACCTTATAAACCCACTGTACCAAGCCTGTTCGCTTTGAACACCCAGTCCATAACCAACATAATCAATGAGACTAAGAGGTTTCTCACATAAGATAGGCAATTGTCTATTTTTCACTGACAACTGACTAAAAGATAACAACCTCAATGTGGGTATTGAGCTAGGAGGCCATACAGCTTATCGCTTGGATCATACTGCTGAATATGATTAGGACAAAGATGAAAATTCTTTGTGCACAATAACAGACATAGACCATAGCAAAATCTCTGGAAGACATTGTTTTTTTGGTTGTAATGTAACTTACTGGCTACTTCATTACATCTACCTTGCTAGTACCAAGTCGTACATCTGTTTCCCTTTTTTCAGGACTGACTGAATTCTTTATGGCATAGATTCAACAAAGTCATAGAAACATTCCTCAGAGATGTTGGTCAACATGTTTTTGCAGATTTGTTGCACATTCATGATGCAAATCTCCCTTTTCACCACATCCCAAATGTGCTATATTGGCTTGAGATCCGCAGACTGTAGGGAAAAGAATATGGGTACACTGTGGTCATAAAAGGATGGACATGGTAGGCTCAGGTAGGCTGGAGTGTTTAAAACATATTTGGGTATCTGGTTCAGGCTGGGTCAGTCATTTGACACAACATTAAGTTGGCATTAAGGGGCCCAAGGAAAATATCTCCTACATCATCACCACCAGACTGAACCTTTGATACAAGGAAGGATGGATCCATGCTTTCATGCTGTTTACACTAATTTCTGACATTTCTTGAAATTAAACTCATATTGCATTCTCCAATTTAGTTATGTCCAGGCAAAATTGTAGCCCAATTTGCATGTTCTTAGTGGACCGGCAGACGGTGTGGTCTTTTTCTGCTGTAGCCCATCTGCTTCAAGCTTTAATACGCTGTGCATGTTAAAGATGTTTACTGCATACCTCAGTTATAACAGGATGTTAATTAAGTTACTTTTACCTTTCTTTTTTCTTAGGTCAGCAATTCCTGAAAAACTTAGACCAGCTTAACTGTGCCAAGTTTAAAGTCAATTAAATCACATTTATTCCGCATTCTGATGCTCAGTTTGAACTTTAGCAGGATGTCTTGACCATGTGATCGGTTGATTTGACATCTTAGTTCATGAGAAGTTGAACAGGTGTATCTACTGAAGTGGCAGGTAAGTGTATATCCCTCAACAAACTAACGCAAAGCTAGCACTAGTTAAATTTTATAATACAGTATATAGACAAATTCATACCTAGGTGTTGTTTTTATTAAAGCAGGGGACATAAATCACATTTTATTTATCATGCTAGCCAAATTCTACCCATTTGTGGACATTCCAGCCAGAGAAAATAATATGTCAGACTATAGTTATATTTACACATTCCCTAAAAGGAAAACTTGAATGAACAAAAACTCACATAAATGCAATAATGCAATAGAACGGGCAGGTAAGTATGAAGCAATGCTACAAAGGGTGGACAGAGAAGTGCTTTATGGGTAAATAATGGTTAAAACAAGTAAAATACTAACTATTGACAACCACAAACAATCCTCCTGACAAATTACAGGAACAACATCTAACCCATTTCAAGCTAGAAGACAAAGCACAATCACTTGTGTTGAACTTGTGTCTTATGAACTAAGAAGGGTCTTTAGGTTTAGGTTAAGGGCCACATTAACCTAAACAAAGCAGCTGGACCAGGACAGATTCTGAATTACTGTGTTGCAAACCTGGCAGTAGCCTTTATAAAACTGTCATACCCTAATGAAATCCTTTCGTTTTGTCACAATATAAAATTAAAAGAAATGTCTAACTGTACTTACACAATGTAACACTAATAGTTCATAATATGGTTATTGATAATTCATAATGAATGTATAGTAATTTATGTTAAATTGACCATAATAAACTTGCTCAGGTACAGTACAATTGGTTGTCTTTCAGTTTATGCAAAAGGCTAATGGCCCCACTTCTGAAATCATCCACATCTGCTCCTTGGTATGTCACTAATAGTAATGCATCATAACACAAAGATTCACCCTGTTTTTCAAAATGGCACCATGATAAAGTTGAGGACACAAGCTAGAAGAAAGATACAAGAACGGTATTTGTGGTTTTACTATCTTACTCAGAGCATTATCAAGAATTTAGAGTGTATGTCAACACCAATCTCTTACCAAAATCAGGTCATCCTCCCAAACTGGAAGCTAACAAGAGGCCAATGATAACTTTGAATAACTTACATGTCTATATGGCTGAGACTGGTCATTCTGAGCACATGACAACAATTTCACAACCTTTAAACAAAGCTGGCCTGTATGTCCCTGCAGTGTGCCATGTGGCATAATGTATAGTCACATGATACCAATATTTAACATTTTGGGCTAAATGGCAAGAATGAGCAGTATGTTTTGGTAAAACCAAACACAGTCAACCACCGAAAACATACCTATACTATGTCTATAGTGAGGCAAGGTGTTTGCAACGATAGGCTATGTGTTGTGTTTTTATTCAGCAGGAACAAACAAAACAGTGACTTAAGCATAGAAAGATGAATGTCCTTCAGGAATCAGAGCTGTGCAATTGCTGGTAATCATGAAATTTGACTAAACATGAACATTTTTGTAAAGAAGAATGGGCAAAGCTGATAGAGACATGCCTAAACAGATTAATGGCAGCAATTAAAGAAAAAGGGCGCTCTACAAAGTACTAAATTAGGACACCGATCACTTTTGCTACCATGTTATTTTAGTTATTCATTGTTTTTAATTAATTTCCCTTTTCCACATTTTTTAAATGTTGTAAAACAGAATGTCTAAATATAGTTAGAAAAAAATGTTGTTTTTGAGTTCTGATTTTATCCTATAAGACAAAATAGTGACCATTTTAAAGTAGGAAAATTTTTTATAGTCACTGTACTAACCTGTTCAGCATGTCATTATCAAAGGCCATTGTCCTTACCTGCAAGAGACCATCATCCCTGTTCCAAAGTAAACAGCTGTCAAAAATCATAATGAATAAAACCCAGTGACTCTGGCCCCTACAATAATGAAATGCCTTGAGTGAGTGGTCCTAGCACACAGAAGCAATATCCCGTGCCCTTTGGATCAGCATCAGGGCAAACAGGTCAGCAGTAGATGACATCTCCCTGGCCTGCACACTGCCCTGTCACAACTTTAACATGTATGAATGCATTTCATTGACTGCAGTTCTGCCTTCAACACATTCCCAATACCCCCGTCTCACCCAAGCAATCTTGGCACCAAATTAAACAACCTTGGCCTTAAACCAAAAGGCCGCAAAAAGCTAATCTGGGCAAGCACTCTTTCTCCACTCCATAACACTGAAGACATGAATACCAAAGGGTTATGTGCTGAGACCCCACATTCACATTTCACACTGCAAACCCATCCACATGTCCAAATCATTATGGAGTTTGTAGATGAGCCAACCACAATTACAGTTGATCCTGAATAATAATAAATTAGCTTATAGTGAGGAGTTCAAGAATCTGGAGACTTGTAGCCATAAACCTAGCCATAAAAAGGAAACCAAATAACTGACCCAGGAAGAAAACAAAAGCACAGGGATCACCATCTCATCAACATGATCGATGAAACTACTGAGGGAATAATGAGTTCATTATCTCAAACTGCATAACGATGTGATAATGGCTATTGAGTAATAACCAGAAGATTGAGATTTCAAGTCCAAGCACTGGCCGCTGGCCACCATCTTGGATTGCCACTTGTCAGACAGTGGCTGTTGCACGCTGCTACATCTGCTAAATTTTGTAAATGCAATTACTGGTATGCACCTTTTAATGACATTAAGACACTGTGCACATATTGTGTTATTTTTATAATAAAAATAATTAAAGCATGACATGAAAACATTTAGTGTAGTATTACAGGACAATACAGTAATTATTATATTTGTATTGAAACGCTGTGGAAGGGAAAATAATAGAAACGTTACCATGTTTTCTGCCTCAAAAACTATGATTCCCTTTTCTGTCAGCAGGTGTCAACAGCAAGGGTTTACTCATACTAGTTTTCTGTCATTTAGATGTAAATTAAGATGTATATAAATTATTTCTATTTTCTTTTATACATTGTAAGACCTTGGGCATTAAAGCAAACAAAATTGGATGGATGCTAAAAAGACATTCATTGGATGGATGCTTAACCCTTCTGGGGCTAATTTGCTGGTTTTGGAATTTATGAGTTTAAAACCATAATGAGCAAGGTTCAAGTTTCAAAAGAGCTTTCAGGGTTAATTGGGGACCACACAGGCACAGTTTTTTGAGAAAGAGGAGTGACCCTTGGCATGCCTTGTGAGTGGACTGGCATTCTGCCAATGGTGTACTTTTAATTTTAGATTAAACTTAATCTATCAAACACTTAAAGTATAAAATCAAAGTATACTCATTCATTCATTTTCCATGGCCACTTAATCTATTTAAGGGTAGTTGGTAGCCAGGTTCTATCCAACAACACAGGGTACAAGACAAGTTTATTTTTGTTCTGGAACCACTTTCTCCTGTTCATAATGTGTCTGTTTCGTCTGTTTTTTGGTCGTTTTTTTACATGTACTGTAGTGGAATTAGTGTTATTACCCAGTGTTCCTTATTAGCCAGTGTTCCGAGTCAGTGTTCATAATGTAATCAGTAAGTGTTTACATTAACTTAATAATCTGAAAACCGCGGAAAATCAGATTTTGTCAGTAATCCGATCAAGGAGTAGGCCTATACACGTACTTGAGTAATGAGATAATGGGAAACCTCTGGGTTTATATGACCCAGGCAATACACAAATTTTTACTTTATGACCAGCTAATAATCTCACAGAATGATGTGATAAAATGTGATCACCATTTAGCAGTGTAGCCAATTTCAAGGTTGTCAGATCCCACCTGAGAATCCCCCACATGTGCTATGTACAGTAAATAATCCCAAAAGAAGCAAAACCTTTAAGAATAAGCATGTTTTTTCCAGCTAGCTGTCATATCTGATTGAAATCGGATAACTCCTATACATGCAATGAAGACTTGGATTACTATATTAAAATAATCTCCTTTTCATATTACTTTATCAGATTTCTAGCTCAGAGTATGCTGTGTACATGACGACTTAAATATTCAGATAACCACAGAAATCATTATCAGAATATTGTATGTATATGCACTAGGTATATAGTGTAACTAAGGGTTTAATGTTTCTAGTGGGATACGTGTTTCTGGTGGACTCAAGTCCTTTAAATTAAGTAAACTTAGTAGAATAGTGGAGTCAATAGAGCAAGTGGAGTGTTCCTACATGTAGTCATCCTAGTCAATACGATGTTTCTAGCATAGTCAGCTTTTGTTGTGGAGTCAGTGTTTTTAGAAGAATCAGTATTTCTAATAATTCTAATAGTCAGAATAATCTCTCTAAAGGAGACCCCCTGCACACACACAAACTTCAACAAATCACTTAGTGTGTTGAAGAATGGATGCTGTTTTATAATATGTACAGTAAATTCATTCAATGTTCTTAAAAACCTTTTTTTGTTTTAAGTGAATCAGAAGGTGTAATTTTGACGTTGAATCTCAGATGTTGCTATAGCAACCATGGTCATGGAGTGTGTGTGTGTGTGTGTGTGTGTGTGTGAAAGACATCTGCAGCTTGAAAGAGTGTCAGTGAGAGAGAAAGATAACAGAATCACAAATTATGGCTGTGTGAGATGACTGAATGATGGATGAATGGCTGGATGGATGGACAGACAGATGGATGGATTTATGGGCCTGTAGATGGATGACTGATGGAATGAAATGTGGATGGTTGTCTTGTAGGGTGGATGCGGGGCTAGATGGATGGATTAGTTAATGGATGAATGTGTGTGACGAGGACTTGATGGACAGATGTGCAAATAAATGTCACTTATGTCAGATTGATAATTAAAAACAGCAATATACAGGAGCATTTACCTTACAGAGAGACAGAAGGGTTAATACATTTCTGGTGGTTGGATGAATGGATTACTGTGTAGACAGATGACTCTGTGCATTGCTGGATGTATGACTACATGCATGGGTGTATGTATAGAATCGTAAATTACATGAGTTAAGTGTAGAATTTATAAATAGGTATAAAACTATACTATAGCAGCATAAGAAGGGGAAGAACCAGAAGTTAACACTGCTAAGAGGCAAGAGCCAACCCGAGCCTTGCGTCCCAGTCTAAATCTAATCAAAGGCTTGCGTAAATAAGAATGTTTTTATCCTAGACTTAAAAAAATAGGAGGGTGTCTGAATCTGGAACTAAAGTGGAAAGTTTATTCCATAGCTTGGGGACACAAGTATGAGAATGGTTTCCCCCTACTGTGACTTTTTTCATTCTAGAAACTGAAAGAAGTCCTGCGAAAAGTGACGAAAGTGGATAAGCTGGATTGTTTCCCTCACATAATGTGGGGTCAGGCCGTGTAGAGCTTTATATGTTACAAGTAGTATTTTGTAGTCAATGTGGAATATAACAGGTAACCAGTGTAGAGACGACAGAACAGGAATGGTCTAATCAAATTTTCTAGTTCTAATTAGCACTTGAGCTGCCACATTCTGCACTAGTTGAAGTTTATTTAGAGATTTACTAGACTATCCAGCTAGTAAAGTATTACAGTAATCCAACCTCGAGGTAATAAAAGCATGAACCAGTTTCTCAGCATTTTAAAAAGAAAGAATAATAATGGGCCAAGCACAGACACCATACTTCACTTTGAAGAGATTAGAGCGTTGATTATTTACATAAAAAAACTGGTACCAGTCAGGATTTAAACCAAAAAAGTGCCAGTCCCTTAAACCTATAGCGTTTTCTATAGCGTTTTCTAAAATATTCAGTAAGATATCGTGATCTATAGTGTCAAACTATTACACTTACATCTAATAGAACAAGAAAAGAAACATGTCCATTATCTGTTGATATTAATAGATCATTAAGTACCCTTATTAAGGCTGTTTCAGTACTATGATGAGGCCTGAATCCTGACTGAAATGTTTCATAAACACCGTTATTTTGGAGGTAACTACAGAGCTGCTGATAAACAGCTTTTTCTAATATTTTGGAGAGGAACGGTAGATTTGAGATTAGTCTATAATTAGACAGAACACAAGGGTCAAGATTGGCTTTTTTAAACAGAGGTTTTATTACGGCACATTTAAAGGATTTTGGCACATAACCACAGGTAAGGGATGAGTTTATGATAACAAGTAATGGTTCTATGATACTAGGTATTAATTCTTTGAGTAAATATGTAGGGATTGGATTTAATAAACATGTTGCTGACTTAGACGATCTGATCAGTGAGGACAGTTCAGTGTTAGTGATTTGGATTAAAAGATTCTAGTCCTGATTCAGAAGTAATTAAACAGAAATCTACACTAGTGCTGCATCTGGAAGGTTGCTGAATAAATGGGTGATTTAATGAGCATCTTATCGTTAAAGTAAGTCATGAAGTCATTACTGTTACAATCATGCTGAACTTCAGAGTCGGTTTCTGTGATGTTTTTAGTTAATCTGGATACTGTATTTAATAAAAATCTAGGATTATTCTTATTTTTCTAAGATTGAGGATAAATACACAAATTTAGCTTTGGTAAGGGATTGTTTATACTTTGCCATGCTATCCCGTCATGCCATCTTAAATACCTCCAGTTTACTACATCGACACTTGCGTTCTAAAGTATGGGTATGGTCATTGTACCAAGGTGTTAGCTTTTTTTCTCTAATACATTTGCCCCTAGCAGAAGCAACTATATTCAGGGTTGAGCAAAATACACATTCTAATTGGATAGTTGGAAGCTCAAGATGATCTGACACTCTAAGTGTATTAAAAGTTAGGTCTGGAAGGTTATTAATAAATGCAGCTGGAGTATTAGAAGATAAAGGGGGAGTAGGCAAATTTTACTTAATACATGTAGCTCAAAAACTAAGAAAGATTATCTATATCAGTCCCAAACGTTAATATTAGATCTAAAGTATGATTACAGCGGTGGGTCGGTCCCATCACATTCTGGCTGATACTTTGGATTCTAAAATGGACTCAAAAGTTTTAAGTGGATCCTGCTCATTTTCAAAGTGAATGTTAAAATCACCTACAATGAAAACCTTATCTGTTTAAAGTACTAAGCAGGAAGTACTAACATGGTGTGCTCTGTGGAAGGCTTCAATAAGGGCCAGGTCCAGGGCGTCTGATCTAAGGATCCAGCACCGCTCCTCAAGGCTCCTCCTTCATCCATCCATTGGCGGACGGAGAGAGTGTATCTGGATTACCGTTACTGGATGACGGGGTGAGCTAAAAATTGAACCGGCTGAAAAACAGTGACCAACTGGCTTGCCTGGCATTTTTGCTGCTCGGATGTATACTAAGTTCTTTTATTCAGTCCTTACTATAAAGCGCTGGCGAGTGCCCTACCATGTGTAAGGGTCTGGGCTGGGTCTGCCCGAATCTCACATTGCTCTGCCTTCACAAAGAGCCAGTTTTAAGGAGGCATGAGAGATGATGAAAAAGATGGGAATATCATCTAGGTAGATCAAAACAAACCTGTTCAGGAAGTCTCGAAGTATGTGATGATGGCGCAGTGTAAACGCTCAAACGGCAAATGCAACAATGGGAAGGAATACTTGTTCTTAACAGTGATTTGTTTCAGTAGTCCTCACATGGCCTAAGAGATCCATCCTTCTTCTCCACAAAGAAGAACCCATATTTTGCCAGGAAAGAAGAAGGGCTGATGTTACCAGCTCGTAGGGCTGACGTGGGTGATAGCAGTGGTAGCTAAGCTAAGCTTACACAAATGTAGAAAAATGAATAGCAATAGAGGCGGACGGTGAGATGAAGGATGTTGTGAGGTCAAGATGGGAAGCACAGAATTAAATCATGATAACACGAAGAGAAGCTAACATAACGCAAGTGTGGTAATTGGTAAACAGAAGACATTGCGCCGAACATAAAGTGAGCTTGAACTAAATATGGTGAGTAATGAGTGACAGGTGTGTGCAGTGATAAGCGTGAATGAGTGATGTAAAGTTCCAAAACATATGCACTTCAATGGTGCAAGTGAGTGAGGTGATGTGAACCCAGTAGTGAATGGCGAACAGTTAGTGACAAGACACAGAGGTGCTGGATGAAGGACATGACAGTGGAAGTGGAATGCCACTGGGAAAAAAGGGATTGGGGTGTTTGAGGATCAGGGCGAGTGTAAAGCCTCTCTTTAACTGCAGGAATGCCTACTCGGCCTCTGAGCTTCAGTTCCATGTACCACCACCGGTAGAAATCCACAAATCTTAGAAAGCACCTTTGGATCCTTTGTGCCCTGAGGGTGAGGCCACTGGGACACCATAAGGTGAATTCACCACATAATTAAATTTTTCATGCTCTACATTCTTTCAGTTAATATTGCTAAGTTAAAGATACTTTAAATTGTGTCGGAAGCCCCATTTTTACATCTGTTCACAACCTGTACATCATCTTTGTTGAAACACCTCAATTTATGTAATGGGATACATTTTAGAAACATAGTTCTGGCATATGGTAGGCCTGGGCATTTCTAACATACTAAATGAACATGGATGCACATGCAGTCTTTGCAGCTGTAAATTTACACGGTAAAGCACAAGCACTTGCTGTAGCTACAACACAGGGTAGAATAATTTACCAATCTTCCACAGGCACACAAATTAAAGTTTTAATTAATTGATATTCTATACAAGCTATAAAACCTGATTAGTGTGCCATTTGGTTAAATATGTTTAGGGTGTGTGTTTTTAACCAACTGAATGAATGACAATTAAGCAGTAAATAGGGGCAAACTGGTTGCCTGATGGACAAGTCAGGAATAGGGAGTGGGGAGTGGGGAGTGGGGTTGGAGGGATATGGGGAGGCAAGCCAATTAGCATATTTATTAGAAGTGGGTGTGTACATCTGGTGTCTTATCATTGTTTGTGTTTATGTTCTGTTCTATTGGCTGCACACAACACAGCAGTTCCAATTGGCTGCCAGGCGGAGATTAAGTCACCAATAACAGCCTGATGCTGTTTTATCGGCCACTACTTTTTTGTTATGAAAGTGTTTTAGACCTATTGTATTCTTATCAAATTTCCTTAAATGATATAAAATACATATTTATCCCACATTTTGACTCCAGTGTAGTACATAAATCTTCTGTTGACTGGCAGAACTTCTAGCATCTTGGAACTCTTCCGTAATAGTGAAGGAGATTTTGAGCTATCATCAAGAGTGCACTGCGACCATGGAATGCTCAATATATGTTGGAGAGACAGGGAGGGACTAAACAGACAAAGTGTCATCACTGGACGCAGAGTCTGCAAACAGCATATAGAGAGGTTGTGGGCAGAACTGCATAGAGTATTTACATTTCATTTCAGCAACCTATTTTTCATCATGGAAAACCATAATCACCTGGATTCAACTAATAGCTCCATCTTTTTGTGCTACTCCTTATGTATTTACTTGCCAAGAATTGAAATGGCAGCTACTGAATTCAGAAATCAATGGAATAACCAAGGTTTTCCTACATACACACCATTGCAATTATGGCATAAAAGCATTTTTAATGTCACAAGAACTCATAACACCACAGTGGATGGGGTTTGTCCAGTTGACAAAGACTTTATGAAAAAATTATGAAAACAAACAAATTCCTGATATACAAATTAAAGACTGAAAAATTTTGTTATTCCATAAAATAACATTTTCATAAATGACACTACTCTGACATTGATTCCAGAAACAATGCATCCACAAAATGATGATAACCATGGCATAAACCTATTCTTGGAACTTGTGCGTTTTCTCCAAGGAACCAACCAAAACACAACTACAGAAACAGCAGGTGCCTTAGAAAGTCATTCATCCAAATTAATGTTGAAACAAACTGGACAGATGCACATTTAATGACATTTAATAAATCATCAGAAAGTTTCTTACTTTCATTTCACAAGTTTAAAAAAATCAAGTTGGTCAAAAAACTATGTCAATATATTTGAAACAACATACTATACTTCAAAAAGTTAAAATGCAAAAATGGAAAAAATTAAAAATATAATGTTCTTAAGAGAATATTACTTCTCAACAATTTTTAAACTTAAAATCTTTTAAAGTACAGTACCTTAATAACATGAAAAGAATAAATAACTGCAGGTAGGTGTTTAATAGGCATTTAAGTGATCATAGCAGCTTTGTTAAGTGAAAAAACTCTACTCTTTGCCAACACCTTGTGTGTTCCCTATTGCAAAATGCTCTTTGAATCAATCATATGATATGTAGTGGCAACTTCATGCAGTTATTACAGGTCTTCTGGTGGTGTGTCTGAAGCAGCCTGCATTTGCCAAGTAATCATTTAGAGGTTCTGGTGCTAAAATCAGGTCATGTAGAAATGTACACTCAGAAACCTGAAAACAAAACCAATACAAATAAATCCTAGTATTTGTCAACATTAGCTAATAATTGCTATCCAAGGTGGAATAAAAAGCATAAACCCAGAAACTATGGACTTGACTTGATCAATCAGTTACTTTACAAACAATTACACTCTGTCTCCTCTCTTAATATACAAATATATCTACAAATTTCACACAAAATAAATTATTATAATACTCATTATTCAAAAGAACCTTCACCCTATACAAAATTCATTCCAGCCTGTCTGCCATAAGCTGTCCTTTAACTTTACCACTTTTGACTGGGCCAGTACTGGGGAGAGGTTGATTAGCTGGAGCAGGTGTGGTTGGAATTGTGGTTGGAATTAGACTTGATATGAAGGACATTATCCAGGACCATTGTTGGCAGCCAAGACAGGAAAGTGATTTGTAAATAAACATTTTGTTCATGACTCATCTCTCAGTATTAAATAACACATGACTCTGAAGACTAGCCAGTATCACCTGTTTAAATTCTTCATCATCTGAAGAGTATCACCTAAAATATCAAAACAGTTATCGTGAGTGATTTCTGAATAGCTTACCTGAAGGGACCTTGACAGCCTAATGTACATAGTCCTTGATTTAAATTATTATTTCAAATTAAAATATCCCATAATGATATGTCCCATAATTTTTGTAAGCTGTATGCTTTGTGGGTCACTCTCCTGAGAAATTTGGGAGAAACAAGCGTGTTTCCACAGGGCATGAGAAATTCCAAGCTTATGAGAGAGAAAGGTACAGAAAATAGTTCACATATCATTAAAACTAACAGAACAAAATGTGAAAACTCACTTTAGAATTAAAAATGTATTTACATTAGGTTTACATTACTTATGCTGCACATATTCCAATATTCTATACGTGTACACAGTGATTTGTCACCACTGACACTTGTTGGTATGTATACAATACTATCTGTGCTCACACTTTTCCACCAAGTTGTGGATCACAATAACCTTCAGGAAACCAGAGGCACAGTATGAATCCCGAAAATCACCAGGTGCTGCACCTCTTTTTTTTATCTCAGAATTGTTAGTGTCATAATCATGTGACCAGCAACTAGTCAACAAAAAGCTTAAAGTGTAAGTCGGCTAATCTGTGCAGGACCTAACTCTTACATTCACACTCACTCACACACTTACATTCACACACTCACTGTTTAGTAGTCTAAATCCAAATGGTGTGCCTTTAAAACATTTTTATACAAGGAATGCAATCACAGGTAGCAT
This sequence comes from Parotocinclus maculicauda, assembly GCA_034780255.1. Classification (NCBI taxonomy): domain Eukaryota; kingdom Metazoa; phylum Chordata; class Actinopteri; order Siluriformes; family Loricariidae; genus Parotocinclus; species Parotocinclus maculicauda. The sequence continues at coordinate 2,307 of JAUZSU010047753.1, read as the reverse complement.
GTGTGCAGATATTGGTTTCTGTGCAAATTTTGGTTGTTTAAAATATATTTTATATATTTATATAAATTAATTTTATATTTAGTTTTTTTTAAAGAAACATTTTAGTTGTACTGGGGTCTCATCAACCCGACTTAATTTTGTGCATTTTGTTTAAGCAATGAAAATAGCTTTATATCCTGATTGTTTAGTCAACTTACTGAGTGTATCAGATTGTGATTGTGTTGTAATTCTTTTTAATAAATGATTTACTTTATTACCTGTAAATTTATCCCACAACTTGCCCGTAGCTTATTGATGGTCATCCAGCTTACATCATCCGCCACACGCTGGACATAAAGTGCCACAGCCATGGATTGCAATATCTTATGGACAGGAAAGTATATGGGTCAAAGCAACCTGGGTGCCCCCCTCTGCCATTCTAGAGCACAGCCTGATCAGAATGTTTTACAGAGCTAACCCTTGGTAGGCTCAGATGAGTGCCTGCTGGTGTTCGTGAAGGGAGGGGTAGATTTTAGGATTTGTTCTGTTAGTCTTTTATTTTGTTCTTTTCTATTCTTTCTCATTCCGTGTATAGGTTCATTTCCCCCAACCTTTTCCTCTCTCCTATTACCCCTGTTTTCTCTGTCTGGGCTCTTATTTGTCTTTATGTGGTCTCTGGATCCCTCTAGTGGCAGCTGGAGGGCTGCATTCTCGTTTTGTACCCATCATCCACTTCTGCTGATTGTCATTGCCATTAATTTTACTGTTAACACAAACTTAACTATTTAAATTAGCATCTAAGCCACCAATGAAGGATGGGTCCATTTTTGAGTCTTGGCCCTTCCAAGGTTTCTTCCTTCAACATTTATTGAGTTTTTCCTTGCCACTGTCACCCTAGAATTGTTTAATTTGTGATTGGCCTTTTAAGATAATAAAATATTGTAAAGCTGCTTTTGAGACAATGCTCTATTGTAAAAAAAAAAAAAAAGTGCTATATAAATACATTTTCTTAACTAGCTCTTTTACCTTCGGTATCCAGACTGTTTGTGTTTAGTCCTCATCAATGCCCTGAGACATTTACATCCACTTCTCCCCTTATTTCTATGTGTGCCCTGGTTGCCTTTTTAGCAATACCACTGTCCATCCAATTCAGCACCACTACTCTGAATTCAAATGTTAATCAAGTAAATAAACTATTATTTTAAAAGGCCAAGCCTAGGGTGAGAGTGAAAAGGAAAAACTCATCGGGAGGCCCAAGACTCAAAAAGGGACCCATCCTTCTTGGGTGCCTTAGATGTTATTTGAAATGATTATGTTTGAATTAATAGTAAAACTAAGTAAATAATAACAGATAAATAAATAATGTAAAAAATATGCATATCTGCTATTATTTTGTCTAATACAGAGTCACTTTAGGATATTGTTTCCTCAGGGAAGTCCTTGGGTTGCCTGTCTAAGGTTCAGCTTTAGAAGGTATGTGGTCTGAGAAAAAGAAATGAGAGCACACGTGTTGAGATGATCTAAAAGTGATTTATTCTTCCATCAACATGACTTCAAACTCAATAATTTAACAATTATTTAAATGTCCATGCCAGTAGATGACCTCACTTCAGTCCAGCAACATTATAGTCACAGGTCTTGTGAACCCTACTAGTAACTACATTCTCAAATGAACCAAAACATCAAACTTAGTAATCAATTCACAAATCGTATTGTATCATATACATTTTGTTTAACCAAATAACAGTATGATCCATGTGTTTTAACAGGCAAATGTTAACACCTTTAAGTTATACATAAACCATGAAAAATTATTAATCATACAAATACTTCCTGTATAGTACCTTTTACCAAATAACATCCCATTAGCTACCATGTACTGTATTCATATTATTATGTTATAATAGCATTTTCTGGCAATTCATAACTATTGACTTGCTTAGATTAACTTGTCATAACATTTTATCTAATTTCAAGTTAAGAACCGATGGAGCCTCTTCAGAAAATAATGAAGCACGTTGTTTGTTGCACATGATGGGTCATTTACTATTACTGTGTTATTGCAGAATTCAGATACACAGAGTAAGAGACAACCAATGGCCTATTACTGTAGGTTCCGACCTGTGTCGTTGCATGCACTGGGCCACGCCACAGGCCTCGAGGAGGACTGTTCTGGTCCTCTTAGATGTCCTGCGGCATGTGGAGAACAACAGATGGGACCGCTACTTCAGGCTCGTGGTCAAGCAAATGTTACAGACTGCCATGAACGCTCTGGAGCCCTTCTCCATCGACGGCCACCAAAAGTGTTTTCATAGGAAAGCCAGGGTA
>JAUZSU010047644.1:15000-21387 GCA_034780255.1 Parotocinclus maculicauda | reverse complement strand
TTAGGCCTCTGCGTTAACCTTTTGGAAAATGTGGAATTTGAGTTGACGGCTGCGTCAAAACAATCAATAAAAACTGTTAGTGTTTCCGCTAACTGTTTATCAGTCCTCCACATCGGCTTGAAGGAATTTTAGCCTGTTTCCCAATACAGAACAGGTTCAGCTCTGGGATGTTGGTGGGTAACAAAGATCAGGACATTGACTTGGTCATTACAAAACATTAAACCATTTTTTTATGTAAAGCAGTGTCTTTCTCTTTGAAATCCTGGCATGCACATTGCTGTTGTACAGTGCTCTCCTGTTGGTATAATCATTAACATTAACATTCATCCAACGTGAGAGAGGTCTTTAGTTGCTTAGACGTTACCCTGAAGTTTCTTAGAAAGCTCTTTCATAAGTGTTGTATATAATACAACGTGCTGTGAAGATCAGATTGAGAGATTCTATTTCTAAAATGCAACAGGTTGTCTGATGGTCATCCCAATGATTGAAACCACTGACTCACATTCACATTTTACATTCGAATTAACTGCTAATCCTAGATGCTCACATACTGTTTAAATTTACAGATATGTAACGCTGAGACATTTTCCCCAATACATACATTACAATAGTACTATTAATGTTGTTTGATGATGTCTGAATTCCCTGATGATCCTTTGGGAATTTTAATGCAGAAGTATAGAAAGATTCTAAATGAGGTTCAGGCAACATGGGCTGACATAGATATACTGACAGAGATATACTGCTGCAAGAAAATACATTTTTTCTACAGCTGAGTTAGCAGTAAAACTGCTTTATTGGTGGTTGTGGGGTTGATGATTGCTACCGTTTCACAGCAAATTTTATACATCATGCCTCAAGCAAAGTCACAGTGTAGTGTTTTTATTCAGTAATCAATGTGATGTGATGTATTAAAACATCTTAGATTCCACACTGTAGCTCGTATTTTAGCTGTATTTATATTTTCAGTGACCTGTGCAAGTTATTGCAATATATTACAATATGCATCATATCGCAAATTAACGTGATATAATCTTATTGTGACCCATATATCACGAATCATATCGTATCATGAAGTCTTTTCCAATACACTCTACTTGCAGTGACACTGATGTGGTGGTAGTGTGCTAGTGTATGTTGTTCGTGCTTAAATGAATCAGACACAGCAAGTTTTTAGAACACTGTGCTCAATAACGGTGCAATTTTTAGGCGCACAGGGAAAGGGACTCTATGAAGGAAAATGTCTGACTTACTGAACTTGGGACTTGCATTAACTCAGTAAAGAAAGACTCACCCGATTAGATATTTTGAGGTTGGATATCTAAGGCTTATGTCTACTATTTAAAGTTTAGATGCAATATCTAGGTGAAAGTATGGTTTTTAGGTGAATGAGTTTGTTAAAATGCAGAAAACTGTGTTTTCTACAGTGTGCTTTGAGCGTTTCATTTTGACGTCATTAGAGTGAGGCCACTGGTAACGAATGGGGTGTTCAGGTCTGTAAATCGTCTGTACATTGAAATGACCAGTGACATCATACCCAGGTATCCAGACAATCCAATTTTCATGCTTGAAATTTGATGTAATGTTACGTCTATGGGAAAACGAGCATAACAAAAACAAAAACAACATTTAATTTTTCTTAGCTTTCAACAAGCACACTTCTCCCCAACATACTGGACATTTTGGCGTTTCGATATCTCAAAAACTGTAGGAGGAGATACCGACCAAAAATCAGGTTATGATAATAATAATGATAATAATAATAATAATAATAAGAAGAAGAAGAAGAAGAAGAAGAAGAAGAAGAAGAAGAAAAAGAAGAAGAAGAATACAATCAAAGAACAGTATGTGTGCATAAGGTGTAGGCACTTAGCCTTCTTTCCTTCGAGCAATGCATTTGTTCCAGCAGTAGCATCATAATAATACTCATAATTTAACACATACATTTAATACATTTATCTTATTAGGTAAAGGATTTAAAAGATTACTTGGGATATCAATGATTTGTTTAGTAAACATTCTGATCAGTTAATAGACTTAATTTAAACACATTACTTAATTGGTTCATTAATTTTCCTCATATATTCATATAATTGCCTTTATGCTCTTAAATCTAATAAAATCCTATTCTGCACATTTTAAGAACTTTGGGCTATTGTGACTCTGGCTCCTGAAATGATTTTAAGCTAAACCAGGGGCAGAATTATGATTCAAATTTAGTCATGCTTCCACAATATAGACTGAATGGGACACAAATATTACCACCACACATAAACTTGTACATAACTACATACATTGCTCTATCAGTGCAAATGACTATGTGTCTATCTGTATCTGAGCATATCCTTTATAAAAAATAAAACAAAAAAGCCCCCACATGAATATACAAAGCTTTGACTTATGAGGACCATTTGGTTGGTTTGCACAACTTCACTTGCTTGTTCACAAACATTACACCTGCCAAAAGATTTTTTTAACTTACTACGTTTAAGGGTTAATGCTTAGTCTATTATAATTAGTAGTATAATAATAGTACCAATTATGTTAGTAAAAGGTATTAACAAATATAGATAAAGAAACATACGTTCCCCTCTCACTTCCGATAACTGTTTCTTGCTGTAAGTGTGTGAATAGAAATACAGTAAAATGTATATCATCTCAGTGAACTTCTTCACTAACCGTCTTCACTAACAGCTAAAATGATAAAACCATGCACAGTCCAAATAACAAGTAATGTTAATATCTTCCTGCTATAGCACATGCTACGCTTTGGGATATCAAAGCACAATAAGTGAAGGGTAGGTTCTCATAGTCATTGTGCTGGCTGTGGGAGAAGTAAAATACTCAGATAACCGGAACATACTATTTGAAATGAACTTTTCCAGTGCTAGTACACATACAGTACATGTGAGCATATTGAATGGTTACCAACACACAAAAAATCAGGCAACCGAGTCATTTATTTGGGCTGCCGATGTCCAAAAACATTCAACCAAACCCAGATGTAGCTAGGCTTCATATGTCACAAACCAGTTCATCACATTTAGGGTATACAGTGAAATTAGCAGTGTTTGCTTTATAAAACTAGTTATTTAACATTAATGTCTGAATTACTAGGGTGGTGCAGTTTAATTGTTTGATTCTGGTTACAAGAGCAAAGGCACACAGCTGTACCTTACTGCTTCCACTGTTCCCCTCCCTGTATTTATTGTGGATTGTATTGTGTCATTGCAAATGCTACTGCACACATGCACTTATGTGCATACTGTACACCACTGTATATAGTTGAAATGACAGTAAAAAAAAAACATGTGACTTGACTTGAAAATGTCAAAACACAATCCATTTCATAATCAAAACAATGGGTACACAAGTGTCAGAGCTGAATCCTGAGGCCATCAAAATCTGGTTTGATGAATCCTGTGTTCTTTCCCATCATATGGAAATAAATTAACCAAAAGTGAAGGTTTTTTACTGATCAGAAAGAAATGGAAGGTGCAGGTAGTCACATAGACGTTACATTACACTGTAACTCCAGGCTTAATTTTTAGCTCATCATTTGTTGTATTAGGTTAGGGGTTTAGATACCAGGAAGATATATAAAAAAAAACTTATGTGCTACTTCAAGAAAATAGATAGAATAAATAGAATTCATATACTGGACTTGACTGAATTTTCATTTAAGTGGAATAACAAATAGTGTAAGAAAATGTAAAATCCATCCAGAAAGACCTGAATAAAAAATATTTAAATATTAAATCCAATTTATCATGCCTAAACTATTAATGCATAATTGAACATAATTGAACCTATCTTCAGCAAATGAAATTGATTAATCCATGCTGATTCTTATTATACATAAATACAAATAAACACACAGACACAGACACATGCATAGACTTACTGGGCACTCCTGAGACAAGTCTAAGGGGCCGTAGCACTCGAAAGGCTCTAAGTGCCTTGACATCAAGGCCGCCCGGCTTTCCTGGCATGTGGTGAGTTTCACCAGATTTATGGGTCATTGTCTCCAACACCACACTAAACAACCTATATGACACACACATTCACATATTATTATTATTATTTTAATTATAGAATTAAAAAAGTATAAAATAGTCACTCATTTTGTTTTCAGATAATGGCACTACTGTATACCAGAAGGTCACTCTGGGCATATTAAAATCATAATAAATATCATATCCAAGCAATGCATGGCAATTTTGTTATTTCAACACCTCACAAATAAATAATATATTACTTGTAATTTAAAATCAACATTTTCACATGCTCATATATAACAAAGCTGACATGACTCTCTAAGAGTACCTTCAGAAGCACAAATATGTGTACCAAATATTATGTGTTTTTCATAAAAGCCCCTATCTGTTTTAAAAAAAAAATTTCGGGTTTGGGGTGACACAGTGGCTAGCAACATCAAAACCTGTGCCTTGTGTATAACTAAAATACTAAAATATTGTTTTGTCCACTCAGTTAATGGTGATTACAGTTTTAGACTTTCAGTTTTCACATTTTGAAGTCTTTTTGTGTTTCACTTTTTGACTTTATGCAACTCATATACAAATAAACAGGAAAATGCTGGTAAAGTACGGAAAATGCAAATAAAAGAACGCAATGTTCCTTTCATTTACTTTGACTTTTATTTAACTGCAGGCAATATAAACCAAGATTTGAATCCCATTCAATTTAATTGTATTTGTTAATAAACATTCCTGCATTTCAGGCATGCAACACATTCCCAAAAAAATTGGACAGGTGCAATTATGGCGAGGAATGAGGTAAAAGCACTAAAAAATTATGTGATTCGAAACAAGTGTTGTCAACAGGTGATTATAATCATGATTTGGTACAAAAGCACTGTCCTCAAAAGGCTGAGTCTTTGATGAGAAAAGGTGGCATCTCCAGTTTGTTAACAATTGGGTAAGGAAAGTATTGAAATCTGTAAAAGCAAAGTTTCTCTGCGAAAGATTGGACTGGATGTCAATATTTCTATCTCTACAGTGCATAAAATGCACATATGAATCGGGAGGAATTTCAGTTCATAAAGGGCAATGGCACAAACTTAAACTGAATGCCTGTGAACACTTTTTCATCAGACAGCAGTACATTTAAAACTGCCATTTAACATTAGCTGATATAACCTCATTGGCAAGGGATTTTTGGCAAACTTTTGTCAAGCACAACAACATTCACAACTACCACTTAGAAATCTACTTGTACCAAAATATGATCACCTGTTGATATCACCTCATTATTTAGTTTTTACCTCATAACAAACTCAATTTTTTGGAATGTGTTGCAGCCCTGAAATGCAGGAATGGATGTTCTTTAACAAATGAAATGATCTTGACCAGACGAAATATCTCAATAATGAATTTGATTTGGTGTTGTATACCATCCCAAATGTTTTCTGATTTTGGTTTGTATATTGCAATTTATTAATGTTTCACACCATTTTAAGGCAAATTTAACATTTGCACTCTACAGGTCAGGAACAAAGCTGAAATAGTTATGCTAGACAGTATTACATTGTTCCTGGTGTTTTGGAGCCGGGAAAATGTAATGCATAAAGCCGTGTGCACAAATTCCACACAACAAAGTAAACATTATGCATTGCACTTTCTCTGACTTTTAAAAGTTACACAACTACTAACAGCAAACATAATATTTATTAATTAATGTTTACAAAATGGAGCATATTGCGTATACAATTTTGATATGTTCCTTTTGTCACCATCTGTTGGCTGTCAGTTGCAAAACAGCCACAAAACAAAAGTTTTTAGGAATGAAGAACAGGTCAGCAACTTATGTAGCGTGTGTTACATGTTTCATTTAATCACAAAATAATGAAGACAGGTTACATTTTATATTGTACACTCTTGCTTTCTGTTGCAGTGTAGAAGCTGTATCAGGCTAATATCAGTAATACTGGTACAACTACCACTACCTAATACCGTGCTAGTTTTAGAAGTTTCAGTTTTGTTATTTATGAATATTTTATTAAGCCATTACTGCATCAAATATTCACTGATTCTAAATTGAAGTTCCTTACTGCATAGTCTCCTCAAATTACATTTTACTCATTCTTACACTAATCCTGCAAATACACACACACACACACACACACACACACACACACACACACACACACAAACACACATTCAAAACCGAGGGAAGAAACAAGTCTGTCTAGATCAGATTATGTGATGTGTACGGACAGCAGTGAAAGAGAAAGACAGAGAGAGAAGGGGAGGGATTGACCCGATAATCCTAATGTGAGAGAGCAAGTGAATTAGAGGGAGATGGAGAACAGAAAAGAGGAAAGGGACCTGACAGCATGGTAGGCAAGTGAGGTAACATTCATTAAAA
>JAUZSU010047644.1:0-12500 GCA_034780255.1 Parotocinclus maculicauda | reverse complement strand
GTGATAAGAGACCAGAGTAGTCAGCAGAAAGTTAGCGTGAATACAAGTGGAAAGATGCAAACTACACACAGACAGTATTCAAATATTTAGAGGAAGGGGTCGAACTGATTTAGCTGGAATTCTGTCGAATCAACTCTACATTTCATTTTGAAATGTTTCTGTTATAGATCAAGGCTTAATTGTTTTGGTTCTATGGACAGGACTCACCTCTTGGTCCCAGAACACCTTCTAGAATTTTGATCCTAAATCAACATACCCTAATTTAATAAATTTTATAGAACTACTTTAACCTGTCTCACTAAAATCATGAATGCTGAAATACTGCAATACTTTCTTCTTCTCAGCCTCTTGTAGTGTTGAGCTGTGCATGTTCACGTCCCTCTGCTTATTTTAGTCTCTTTTATGTGTCATTTGCATGCAAATGGAACCGCTCCACTGCACTGATCCACTGCTCCAGTGGGATAAGCGGAAGGCTATGCCCCTAGGGTCACTGTCCAATGTTGTGATTAAATGTGACTTTCTCATACAAGCCCTAGAGAATTCCCCCTAGCAGACTAGTAACTGTTTGTTGTACTAAGTGTTGGTGCACTAACAGGATCCCATTCTGCCTTGCCTAAATGGCACTGAGAGTTGCCTACATGGATGGTCCAATAAATTCAATTCTTAAAAGGACAAAGACATGGGGTCAAAATACATCATAGACAATTGTTGCTTTAATAAATGAGCTATATTTGCTATGATCGCCACTGACCAGAGAGAGCCCTGGGCCATTTGTGGTCAGTGAATTCTCTTAATACTGGGTGACCTTTCCAAGTTGTAGAAGGCTGTGTGTACCGCTTTTTGTACCCTGCACTGCAGAAGCGTTTGTAGCAAGTGGACAGTTCATTTAGCTATACACACTTGCCAATCCTGTATTTATCCTGTATAATACCAATTATGTATTTAAGACTGACATCTCACCACCGCCATGAAAACAGGAACTGGTGATACTTAGGACAGTGAAGCTACATGGCAGTATGAAGCTGACAACCAGCTGCAGCGTCCCTGGTTCGAGCCGGACCTTGGACTTGTGGAGTCCTCCCAGTGTGTGAGTGGGTTTACTCTGTTTGCTCCAGCTTCCTCCAACAGCCCAGATACATGCATTAAGTTAATTGATTACACTAATCAACACTTCTCGCGAGTATTTATCACTATTTTCTTTACAACCTTGAGTGTCGATTTAACCTTGTGTCTTATTAAATAGCCTCTTGTACATAGCCTCTTAAATAGTGTCTTGTAAAATAATTAATGCTGAAATTGACAATAAATAAACCAAATAAACAAACAAGCTAAAGGATCAAGGCTCAATTATAATACCTTGGAATTAGCTCTTCTGTAGAGTAGATGTAGGAGAGGAATTATCAGCACTACCTTAATACTTCTGATTGATCAAACCCCAAATATTATCAATTACCGTATGTTTGTTCTTTTTATCAGTTTAGTCATTAGTGTTTTTATCCACCTACTGAACATTCCTGGGAGACATGAAATCAGTTGCCTCTCATGCCTGGCTTTACTAAGCTTATGTACATCTATACACAGAATCTGATAATAGCCATTGTTGCTTCGATTGTTTAAAGGTCTGAGGAATTCCAAGGTACAACTAAACATCTAAATGCTTGTATATAAACTGCATTTTCTAAATGATTTTACCAGTTTCTCTTCGAGTCACTGCTACTCACCAAATCATGGTTTGTTGAGTTAGAGTCATCCTCTGGAAAAGGCTTAGACACCCCTAGAGCCACACAATTGGCAAATATAGCCAGAAGAATGAAGATATCAAAAGGTCTGAACAGCAAAGTCAAGGCACATTGCATGGTTTACTACACTGTTCACAAAAATGAGGGTAAATTTCAAAATTAATATGAAGATGATACCACAAGAACTGCTGGACAATCTGACCAAGATTATTTGCTGTGTAGGTCCATATTCACAATGAGACTATGTACAGTGTATCACAAAAGTGAGTACACCCCTCACATTTCTGCAGATATTAAAGTACATCTTTTCATAGGACAACACTGACAAAATGACACTGAAAGGTAGTCTGTGTGCAGCTTATTGAACAGTGTAAATTTATTCTGCTCTCAAAATAACTCAATATACAGCCATCAGTGCCTAAACCACCAGCAACAAAAGTGAGTACACCCCTAAGAGACTACACCCCTAAATGTCCAAATTGAGCACTGCTTGTCATTTTCCCCCCAAATTGTCATGTGACTCGTTAGTGTTACTAGGTCTCAGGTGTGCACAGGAAGCAGGTGTGTTCAATTTTGTAGTACAGCTCTTACGCGCTCTCATACTGGTCACTGAAAGTTCCACAGTGGCACCTCATGGAAAAAAGCTCCCTGAGGATCTTAAAGGACGAATTGTAACGCTACATGAAGATGGTCAACACCCTGAAACTGAGCTGCAGCACAGTGGCCAAGATCATCTAGCATTTTAAAAGAGCAGGGTCCAGTCAGAACAGATTGCCACAAACTACTTTTTATTGCGTCAAAGTGTCATTTTGTCTGTGTTGTTCTATGAAAAGATATACTTAGATATCTGCAGAAATGTGAGGGGTGTACTCACTTTTGTGATACATTGTATAAGCCATATTTCAGCTATTACTTGAGAATTTGTTTTATCAGGTTAGTAGTACTTTAACTTAAGTACAGACTTGCATACATTGTCGCCTCTGCCTAAACCAGCATGTCCCACCAAACACAGCTTAAAAACAGTCCTTTTGTGTCAAATAGAGATAAAATAAAGATTATAATGCTTATTGCAGTCATACTGTGACTAGTTTTTCTTTTACTTTTTATCAATAAAACAGTATTAGATACAAGATTGTTATGTTTTAATTAGTTGTCCTGTTTTAAAATAAAGACTCTCCTGACCCCTCTAAGTGTCCATGCATTCAAATTTATACATTTGGCTAAAAAATATTACGGCATTGTGTCTGAAAAATTATATGATTATGTCTTTTTTAACGACATGGTGCAACATCTTGCAAAAGTGCACAGAATCTGGTAACTACAGCGAAACTCAACAGACAGGCCATTAAAAGCCAGATATTGCTACCATGCACAGACTTAAAATGTAGCCTGATTAAGCTACAGCAGGGTCTGCAAAATATAATCACAGATCTCTTGCAGTACGGCTCAAAGGCAGAGGATTTTACAGCTTTACTTGTAAGCATTAGCAGAATGTGATGCACCATCTGCTTACATTACTCTAGCAAAACACTTCAAATGTCCTTCGTCTGAAACCAAGCCCACAATAACAGCAGTCCATCAACCAGATGGACAATGAACTCATCGCTCTCAAGCTATTTCTGAGTAAGTAGGAAGTGGAGCAAACATGGCATGTCAATTTGACTTTAAGAGCATGCATTTTGAGAAAACAAACAGCGATCTGGGCAAAGGGGACAGAGATTTGATTACAGAATTGCATTTTGGTGCATTAGGCCTAATGTAATTGTGTTGCTTTCTGTGTAATAAAAAGGACACTGATAAAAGTGGACTAGAGCACACGTCTGCTGCTGGCTTGATGGATGGAAAATGATTGAGGTAAACCTGAGAGAATTGCAAACGCAACACACTCTCTCACATTTCTCCTGGGGACCGAGGTTTGGCTCAAACACAAGGTAGCATTGACCACAACAGGGATGCACACACACAGAATTTTACTCGTTACTGAATTAGGAAACCAGAAACTCAACAATGCAGCATTATGATAGATGTTGCCAGGAGGAATGACGACACAGTTACAAAGCTGACATTGCTTTAAAACACACCAAAAATAAATTTATATCCAATTATTATTAATAGCATTACTTTGTAAGAGCAGCAACAGTATTAAACCCATTTGCAACTACGCTATTGTTCTATTGAAATTTAAATACGATTTCTAGGACAAATGTCCCAATAAATACAGTGTAGTAACTAACCAAGCTAGCACATTTCTTAGAATTGAGTGAAATAAGATTTCACGCCATTGCTTTGTGATTATAAACATTATTACGAAGACCCTGTATGTGAAATTATGTCTTATAGATTTTTCAGGATGGCCAAATTGTTATTATTAAAATTTTAGACTAAAACAAAAAATACATACTGACAAACATGATGGAATTGGAAGTCCTGCCAGGAGAGGTAAGTCATGCAGCCACAAAATGTCCTGCACATATTGCTGAGCTGTTAGTGTCCTCCCTACCATTACTAGGGCTGACCGGCTGTCACATGTTATTGCTCCCCAGACCATCACTCAAACCCAACCTTCGTCTGAGCCCAAACAGAGCCTGGATGGCTGGGTGGCTGGCTGTCAATCGCATGCCATGTAATGGGTGCTGTGATAACATGCTGCCAGCACCTCCTAAGAGCTAGGTCAAAATGGCCCTCGAATAGCAGGTAACATGCTAAAATGACCATCTTCTCTCAGTCCAATGATGTGCACACTGTCAAAGTCTGTCAACTGGGCAAACTGTCATTGATTGTGTTGAAGAGGCATGTCTAGTGGTCTGTAATCACTCAAAAAGCACAATCTGACATTTCTGTTCCTTTTTTTTCAAGGAGTATAACACTTCCAAATGTCATACACTCTCACTGATCCCTTTATTGGGTACACTCCCTTGTTTCTACACACATATATGCATTATCAGTTCCATTTAACCTTACAGATGCACTTTGTAGTTCTACAATTACAGACTCTTGTCCATCTTTTTCTCTACACCCTTGTTAGTACCCTTTACTCTATTCTCTATTCAATAGTCCTGACCATCCAAAGGAGAAAGGATGTCTGTTTTCTTAACCTATTAATCACTTTGGTATAGCTTTTTCCTCATTCGTCTCTCCTAAAAGTTTATATTTTGTTTATGTTTGTGATGCCTGTTGCTAATCTTGCTGTTAACCTTGAGAATAAACATTGTTTACACCAGAGGTCAGTAACAGTCATAACAAAACAGCGCTCAGTGTGATGAAGAAGACTCAACTTATGTTCTAAAAACACTTGTTAGAGAGGAAATAATAGTGTAAGTGTTAGTAAGGTTGTGCGATTTGTGGTAGTACCTCGCAGCTCTGCCATCTGTTGGGAATGTTGGGCCGTAACTTCTGCTCACACACCACCTTCCTCATTTCCTCCACTGATGGATCTGACTGCACCAGATCGTAATATGGCAGCTGGTAATCTTCATGTATACCTGAGTAAAAAGATCAGTGTGACTTGAGGGCAGGCTGCTCACTGAATTGACAACAAAAAAATATGCTATTCGCTTGTGCTCCAGCATGTTACAAACATGACTACAGTGTATGATATTCACAAAAGCAATAACATCGTTCTAATGAACAACAGCCAAAGTGATATTTAAAATGACTGATTATAGCTTACTGATTGTACCTCCAATCGAACATCTGCTTGCAATTTCCCAGAAGACCAAGCCCATGGCATAAATATCTGCTCGCTTGAATGACTCAAAATGTTTCATATTTATTGAATCGTCAAGTACCTCGGGGGCCATATACCTGTTAGGAGACAGTTTGGAGAATTGAATAATAATACAAAGAACATTGCTGTAAAGAGTATATTATTACTTTGTTGTGACAATGGACTCTGTAGAGGATGTAATTAAAAAATACAATATGAAGCTCATAAGAGAAGATTTGGAAACTAATTTAGCCCTGCTGTGAAATGTTTTGGTGACAACAACATCATACTGTCAGCAAAAATGTATTTACAGAGTGGGATCAGATCAGGGAATTACGGTGTGAGGCAGCAGGGCTAACCACTGAACCACCATGATGCCCTAAGAACAAGATGAGAAGGATAAATTCCTGACAAACTGAACAGGGCTACCAAGCATCACCAGATGACCACATGACACAAAAAATAGACTTAAACAGCATTGGAAATTCTTCCATTGTCTATGGGCAACAGGTATAATAAGCCATGGCTAAGGTTTTCCTCTAGACTGACAAGAATGAAAGGCGTAAACTCAGCTAATGAACTCTCTCCACTTAAATACAGATGATGTCACAGTATTGCACATGTAATCTAGATTTAATTCAGAACTAATAAAGTGGTGTGTGTTTCCCTTAGTTTTGATAGCACCCTCATCTCACGTGATGTCTTAGTCCGGTTGCAACTCACAAATCATTGCCAGAAACCTCTTGGCAGTCTTAGAGACATATCATACTAAATATGAGCTGAGAATTGCTGTGTATTAGACAACATTCTTTCAATCACTCCATATTCTCTCAACCCAGTAAAGTGCTACTTCATTTCTAACAGAATGCATAATGTTTATTATGTGCCAATATGTCTGAGAGAACTGAGAGTTCCCTGAGGGCTGGTCATGTGCTTAACACCCAGCAGTGGTGTGAACCTGATAACCATGTATACTGTTGCTCTGGCTCATGTGAAGGTCTATGTTCATATAATTAGAGGTGTGTTTCCACCACAGGAACCTCATTAGACACATTTGTGACGCTCGACAGGTCAGAAGGCACCACCAGGAGTTAAACCATGGTCACCATGGTGGTAGGCTAACATATTAGACTGATGTGGTTTTTGAGCACCTACAGTGAATAATACAGAACTGTAGCTTCTTCAGAAGAAATGTAACACATTACATACATTTTGACATTTAGAAGATACACTTTTCCAGACTGAATTATAATGGATACAATCTTACAACCCAAGCAATAGTGGGTTAAGGGACTTTCTATGATATAGGACCCAACAGTAGCAGCATAGCATGGCCTTAGGAACCACTATTGTCAAAATTCATACACCAGTTTTATATTTGTGTTCAAGACAATGAGGATGCACATTTGTTTGATAAACACTTCATGGAAATAATAAATAATTTTCGAAGTTCTTGTTCTTTGTTTAGGGTATGTCAAAGGCATTTAGATATAATAGGTGTTGTAGCTGTTGCATAAAAATGTATTTGCTTTTATACAAATTGAACCTTTATCACTAAATTGTAAGAGTGAAATGATGCACTCTGTTTCCCATTTGACTTTCTCTTGATTATCAATTTCATAATTGATAAAACACATTGCTTTTTTACTTTAAAGTGTAAACAATCCACAAGTTTTAAACAACCACAAAACAATTCTAGACCCCTGCAAATTAAAATAATTGTAATAGCTAGAAATATAAACTAAGAGCAATCTTAAACTAAAAATCACAGTAAACAAACAAGCTCACTGTGTTTATATAGCTAATATAAGCTTATCAAATATCTGTTCATCCAAAAAAAACTGGTTTGGTTAAAAAGTTTTTGTTCTTTTGCTTTCCTGATTTGCAAACTGAATGAATAAGCTCAGTACTTCCGGAATACACACTGCATTAGGCATTATATGCATTAATGGTTGTACTGTACACTTAAACACTATATACACAGTGTCTATAAAGTAAGTTCCACTTTATCATTGTTTATACGTGTGTTGATGTTTATGACATCCTACACGAATCTCACATTAAATTGATGTAACATGATGAATATACATCCATTATCTTCCGCTTAATCCACATGGGGTTGCGGGCCAGCCAGTGCCCATCCGACAGCTCTGGGCGCAAGGGTAGGAACAACACTAGACAGGGTGCCAATCCATTGTAGGGCACACACAAACACAGTCACACAATAAGGGCCACTTTGAATAAACCAATTAACCTAACATGTATGTCTTTGGACTGTGGAAAAAAAACGGAGTACCCACAGTAAACCCACACAAACACAGGGGATACATGCAGACTTCACACAAAAAGGACCCTGGGCGCTGTACCCTGGGACTGAACCCAAGACCATGCTGCCCTTGATGAATACAGCCCCAAATATTAAAAAGATGGTGAGACAGTGTAGAAAATGCAAAACATAAAATATGGCAGGTTCATACTGTCTGCAACGATATAAAGATCAAAGTACAGGTATCTCTCAGATTTTATAAAGAGGTGTAATATTTAATGTAACATCTATGCACATTGTGACATTTCCACAATTAATTTACACCATGACAAGTTGTTTTAGTAATACATTTTATCTACCTGGAGTTTAGATCTGATAATTAAATAAGTAACTTCTATTCTGCTACAAATCTTACCTTAAATTGTCACTTTTAATAAAACAGATAAACAAGCATTAATGAGTTATGTTTTTTTTCTGTAATTCAACCCAGAAACTATTTAGATCTAATTTAGGATTACTTCAGTAGTCTGAAAAAGTTCCTGAACCTCTGTGGAAATATGCCTCATGGAAAATGCTAGGCACACCCTCAATGGCATCCTGCGACTCTGGCACAATCCAGCAGTCATTTAAGCCCCAAGGAATATTAAATCAATTTGCAGAGCATTACCGAGCATGCTAATGTCTGACAGAATAACAACTTTTGAATTTCCGCCTCCCATGGGTCCATTAGTGCAAGACTGCAAAATGACCAAAATGTGACAGAACAGCAGCACACGCTAAATTAGGGTTTGTGTGTGTGTGTGTGTGTGCATGCTTGTGCAAGTAGAAGAGATCCTCTTTCCTCCATGAACTCGGTCATATTTGTTTTATTTCCTCTTTCCTCTGGTTGCTATGGAAACAAGAGCTCTTCTTAGACTTAACCATTTAGCTGTCGCTTCATCACTCCATCATATTGACAGACAGATGGACAGACATGCCCACTTACACACACAAACACAGACACAGACAGACACACACACACACACACACACACACACACACACATATATTGTTCTTTGTAAAATTTGTCTTATTATCACTGCAATAATGTTCACTGACTTACACCCATACCTAAACCTAACCTTAAACTCAAACATTAAAGCAAACATAAAGCAAATCTGGAGCTGTATGAGTCCCAGTCCCCAAGAAACCCTCTATCAAAGGACTGAATGACTACACCTGTTTCTCTGGTTTTGATCAAGACCACCGATTTAATTACTCTAGTAAATCTAAATCCTAGTCAATCTAAACCCTAAATTCAAATTTATTTATATAGCGCTTTTTACAATGGAGCATTGTCTCAAAGCAGCTTTACAATCTTATATTTATCTCCCTTTAGCTATGCTGCTATAGTTAGTGCTGCCGGGGTTTTCATGCTGCACATGGCATCAGTGATTGATATTCTAGTCTTATATCCTACATCTATTATACATTTACCAATCACTTTATTAGGTATTTTCTTTTGTTACTACACTCATTGTCAATTTGGTTAGTTCTACTGATGAACAGAAAATAGCACACAAATAAAAAATGTTCAGCACTGATGAAGGATTGGAGGATAACTAACACAAAATGGGCAGCAACAGATACGCATCATGTAAAGGAACTCAGATCACTTGATTTTCCCATTCTAATGTGGAATCACACTGAAACAGATTAAAAGTAAACTAGTCATAACTGCAATTATTTCATCTTCTGCAGGAAAGTCATTATATGCACATTGTCCCTTGACAACTAAAGAATGGAGAGAGATACTGCCTACTGCTCTACTACTGTAGAGTAATGCTGAAGTTAAGGAACAACTTCATATGTGGGGCTGGAGATGTTACAGGAACCTAAGCTCTGAGAGAAAAGAGAAAATGCAGTTAGGTATTGATTAAGAGCACAGAGTCAGGGCATGACAAGGAAGGCAGGCCAGACATGACTGCAGACACCAGCCCCGGTCTTAAATCTAACCAAATGCCTTTGTAAATAGGTATGTTTTTAGCCTAGACTTAAATTAAAAATTTGGAAGTGTCTGAACCTTGGCACGATTGTAATAGTTCACTCAGAAAATGTGGGGCCAGGCTGTTAAGAGCTTTATATGTGACAATATATATTTTGTAATGAGTGCAGAATTTAACTTGTAACCAGTGTAGAGATGACAGAACAGGAATGATGTGTTCAGTTTTCTAGTTCTAGTTAGTACTTAAGCTGCTGCATTCTACTTGAAGTTTATTGACAAATTTACTCATAGGTCATTCAGCAATTAAAGTAATCCAACCTTAAGGTTATAAATGCATGAACCAGTTTCTCTGCATCTTAAGAAATTATATTTCTAAGTTAATCATTATTACATGACTGAAAAAGCAATTTGTGTGAAGTTTGGTAATGTGCACATCAAGGGAAAGATCTGAATCAATAACACCTAAGTTTTTTCAGTTGGACTGGGTGTTACCGAACAGCCATCTAGATGTCATTTGGATCAGCTAATATGTACAGCTGTGTATCATCTGCACAACAGTGAAAAATAATGCCATTGCTTACTAATAACTGAGCCTAGCGGTTGCATGTACACTGAAAATTATAGTGGGCCAAGCACAGACCCCTGAGGGACACCGTACTTCACTTTTAAGAGTTTAAAGCCTAGATTATTTACATAAACAAACTGGTACCAGTCGGTCAGATAGGATTTAAGCCAAGAAAGTGCCAGACCTTTAATACCTATAGTGTTTTCTAGAATATTCAGTAAAATATTGTGATCTATAGTGTAAAATTCTGCACTGAACAAGAAAAAAAACACAACCATTATCTGATTATATTATTACATCATTAAGTAGTCTAATTAATACTGTTTCAATATCATAAGGTCTGAATCTTGACTAAAATGTTTATAAAATTTATATTTTTTATCATTAAATAAAGTAATTAAGTAATTAATGGTAAAATCATAGTTACTTTCTGTGATGTTTAAGTTAATCTGGAGACTGTATTAAATACAAATCAAGGATTATTCTTATTTTTCTCTATGAGTTAGGATAAATACACAGACTTAGCTTTGGTAAGGGCCTGTTTATACTCTGTCATGCTATCCCTGCATGCCATCTTAAATACCTCCAAATTATTATGTTGCCACTTGCATTCTAAACAGCGAGCTTTTTGCTTTAAAGTACGGTTATTATCATTATACCAAGGTGCTAGTCGTCTTTTCCTAATACATTTGACCCTGGCTGGAGCAACTATATCCAGGGTTGCGTGAAATACGCATTATAATTGGTTGATTGCAAGCTTAAGATGATCGGGTTTGTAGGTGTATTAAACGTTAAGCCTTTAAGTTTATTAATAAACACAGCTGGAATATCAGAAATAAATGTGCGGTTGTTGTGATAATGAGGTAGATATTTGATGCAGAGAGCTCAAAAACTATGAAATAGTGATCAGAAATTCAATCACTTTGTGGGAAAACATGTAGGATATCTATATTGATACCAATTGTTAATATTAGATCTAAAGTATGATTACAGCGGTGGGTTGGTCCCATCACATTCTGAGTGATACTTTGATTCTAAAATGGATTTAAAAGCTATTTTAATAGGAGGTTGCTCATTTTTAAAGTGAATGTTAAAATCACAAAATAAAAGACTTATCTGTTGAAAGTACTAAGCAGGAAAATTTTGAAAATTCCTCAAGAAATTCTAAGTAAGGACCGGGAGGACGATAAATAACAAATAATAAATGAAAACTGAAAACAGAATGGTTTAGACTAACATAAAGATGGATCAGTCACATAAAAAATCTGTTTTTCAAATAATTTCGCCTTGTAATGGGATTTACCACTAACATGTAGATCCTTGTCAAAAATTGTGGCTACGCCTCCTCTACAACCATTAGGACAAGGGCATTGGGCATAGCTGGCGGGAGAAGTTAAATATTGATAGTGTCAAATCCAAGTTTCTGTAAAACTGAGTGCATGTAAGTGTTTATCAGTAATTAATTCATTTTTCATTTACTGCTTTGCTTTTGCCCCCTTTCCTCTCGTCACCTGACTTTGTTTTAGTTTTGTTA
The DNA here is from genome assembly GCA_034780255.1 of Parotocinclus maculicauda. Classification (NCBI taxonomy): domain Eukaryota; kingdom Metazoa; phylum Chordata; class Actinopteri; order Siluriformes; family Loricariidae; genus Parotocinclus; species Parotocinclus maculicauda. Next base: position 706 of record JAUZSU010047644.1, on the reverse strand, counting down.
CGGTGGCGTGTGCTGTGTTGTGCTTGCTTTACAGATGTATTGGTTCCCGGACCGGCACGGTCATGCCTCCAGTGCAGCTGCGGTTACTATCACCCGTGATGGCAGCCCCTACTTAATGCCGGCGCAGACATACTTGGATCGTCATGTTATCCGGTACCTGGCTCCGCAAGGCTTTCCGTGCTAGCTATTAGCCTAGCCCTCTCTTTTTCACGCTCCGGCTGCCAGCTTTCTGGATCGGACTCATTCACTCCACTCTCCTGTGACTTGCAAGCGTTTTTGTATCCATAACTATACCTTCTTTTGTTCCGCCACGCACTGCGTGTTTTTGTTTACCATTTACTATTACCTGTATTTCGTTATCTGTATTAAATTTTACTGTTGCCTGAGTATCTTGGTGTGTGAGTCGTCCCTCTGTGATTTTGCATTGGGTTTCTGCATTTTCACACTGTGGTCCATCGGACCACTGTAACAGTTATTTCTACAAGAGCTATCTGTTTTTATCCTGATGAGATTATTAAAACAGACTTTTTAAGTGGATTTAGGCTTAGGACATATGTGGGTAACAGACAAAGTTTTAAAAATGTGAGATCTATATGGCGGTGAAATTGTCTACTGCTGGACCCTGACTCTTACGGGCGAAGGGGGGCGAGACCTAACGGGTCCCGGTGTAGGCATGGAGCTGAGGGGTCCCGAGGGTCGGCCTGGG
>JAUZSU010047535.1:0-21392 GCA_034780255.1 Parotocinclus maculicauda | reverse complement strand
ATTTTTAATACATTTTCAGAACTCTCAAAAAAACTTTTTTTACATGGTCATAATGGGGTATTTTGTGTAGAATTTTGCACCCTTTCCCCATCAGCTGAGGACACACAGGGTTATTGAAATGATATTCGCCAAACAGTCCTTGCAAATTGACATTGTTTGTTCGTTGTTCTTGCAAATTTACATCAAGTGTGCATTGTTCTGATCTTGTGCCTGAACCCTGCATTGTTATTTGATCATATATTTTGCTTAGGGTTTTGGACTCTCTACATAGGTTTTTGAACTTTGGACTGTATTATGGATTCTGGTTTTGCTTAGCTCTTTGGAGCACCTGTTCAATATTTTTGTTAAATCTCCTCAAATGGGCTTTCTGTGTTTGCCTGCCAATTCTGCCAGTCATGACAGATAGCTTCTAAAGAAATGACAGGAGCAAGTTCTGCTCTGAACCCAATTGCTGCACATGGTCAGCTGCTCGGTGGGCAGCAGGAGCCAATAGCAATCCCACAGTCCGTCACCAAGCTCAAGTCTCAGCAGCAGACCTTTGCTTCTCTAATCCCAGCTGTTCAGGAATTCTCAATTTCCCAGTTTACTGTGGTTTTGCCTGGTTTGGCTCAAATTTCAGCACCCCTGGGTATCAAACCTGACACAACTTGACCAGCTTCCGAGATGGTTCTTTTCCAGATAGCACTTCCTGGTGTTACATGCATGTGCCTGTATGGCCTGTGTAGTAGGTTTGTTACATATGGGCTGCCTGAGGGGTGATTTTCTGCTGCTGATCCTGAGAAGTGGGCAGAGCTTCATCTTTAAAAGTTGGCCTCTAGAGGGGACTAAGTAGCAGAGTAGCAACAGAGAGACAGACAGACAACTGAGAGCCTCAGAGGAAGAAGAACCACGTGGAGGCCAAGATAAAAGACAATACTCCACCATCCTCATACTTCTAGAGTTTTTTTTATTATGCCTTAATTAAGTTGTGTTTCCTCTCTAGGGGCTATACAGGTAAAAAAGAGCACGCTCCTACACTAAATCACAAAGGGCTCTTTTTTTTGTTAGACACAATAGGTAAGGGATGGGTGCCATTTTCTGTATGTTTTGTTTGTAGGTGAGGATTAGATTAGGATTAGTTTTTTTGTTTTTATATTTGTTTTCTTTAGTTCCTTTAGTTTAGGTGATGTTCCTTAGTTAGATTAGGACCTGTTTTATCATGTTATGTTCTTTGTTTTAGTCATTAGTTCAGTCCCTGTTGTTTTTGTTTGTTTTGGAATAGTTTGCCTGATTTCTATTTTGTAAATATTTAACTAGTTCATTGTGATTCGAACTGCATAACACTGCATATGTAAACATTGTGGCCCTAGTCAAGGGTGATCCATGAGTAGTGTGTCTACAGGCCATGGTCTATAGGCCATTCTCACCCTGGACTCCTTTGATGGTCCGTAACACTGTCCCAGCAGGCTGCCACGGACTTATCTTTACAATGTTTACTATGTTTCATAAATCAACTGGCCAACCACCAATGAGACCATCATGCAGGGAGTTGGAATGAAAGGATCTATGCTTTCACACTCCTCAGTTTACTCTTTGTTCCTGGTGGAAACCCAAATTGATTATAGGGGTCAGCTTACTTAACCTGTAAATACCCATATCCTCTGGTCCCAACTGCTTTAAACAGCTTAAATTGGCCCAGTTTGTCATTTGTTCGGATACATCATCTCACCCTCTAAGCATCTAGTCAAGCATGACTTCGGACAGTGATAAGTGCATGCTGTCCTGGCGTGGACTCATATCATATCAATCAAGGAACTACAATGTTTCCTGGGGCTTGCCAACTTTTACAGGAGATTCATTTTGAACTTCAGCTCTGCTATTGCTCCACTCTCTTTCTTCTTGGGAAAGTCCCACAGATTCTACTTTATACCCTAAGTCATCCAGACTTACAGTGCCTGAAAAAGTTTTGTATATTGCCCCTCCATTTCTTCAAACACCCTGATCCCAGTCATTTTTTTTTCTGGAGGTTAATGTGTCTACCAAACTTTTCCAGACACATGGAAAATCACACAAGAATTTCTAGTTTTCTTACCACTCCTACAAGTTTAGCTTTTGATCCTGTGAGACTGGGAACTACGAGCCATGAAGCTTGCCCTGGAAGAATCAATGACTTGAGCCATGCATCTTTTTCTGCTTCACTGATCAATGCGGTTAGATCGAGGCATTTAGTTCCTGGCTCGCAAGCACTGGTGGGAAACCATGGCTAATGATATCCATAAATAAACTGTACCCAGTGCAAAGTCCCAAAACCACCTCCACCCTTTCCCTGTTCTTGAATGTCCATATATACTATAGACTAAATAGTTATAGACTTGGGATAACACTCCCATACATACTACTGTTTATCATTTCTCTCATGTGATTCATTCTGCTGCACCATCTGCCCTCTGCCTTCCAGACAGCTGAATTAATGTTCCAGTACATTTTCTGGCACTAGAAATTGTGCAGAACTCCCTGACTCATAGCCTTACAGTACATGCCCTGGGCCATCCAGTGTTGGGTCCCTTCATACCCCACTAGTGCGACAGTCAATGATGCCTGGATCCAACACAGCGAGTTTGTGTGGGAACAAGCCCATCAAAGGATAGACAGGGATCTCTGCTGGCATAAGGAAGAAGCCGATCACTGATACAGCCATATACTCCGATCTGCAGATTGTGTCTGGCACTTCACCTTGCATATCTACTTTTGCAGAGGCATTACGAAGCTGCATCCCTAGTACATTTTTTCAATTTGTGTAGTCAAACATATCAACAACTTCATCTGCTGTTTCAAGCTTCATGGATTTCCACTTCCTGCCATGTGTCCCTGTTCAACCCAACAGTTCCCCAGCCAGAGAAATCGACGGGGCCCCCACCTATACCGTACGTTGCCTGCTGTACTCCCATTCTTAAGCTCAAGGTTTCTATTATCTGGTCAATGAGGTTTATGGCCCTGAGGTACAATGTTGGATCTCAGGCTACCAAATCCTGGACCCATAACTGATGATGACTACTTACTAGGTAGTCCCCATAAGTGGTATGGAGTATCTTGGCTATTCATACAGCTTCATTACATTATTCCACGTAGTATTTCTAAATACTGCATATATTATGGCGTTCCAACCATGTGAAGATCTCAATGCAATTGAAAATGTCTTGTGTATGTTAAGCAATGCATATCTGTACTAAATCAGCGAGATCCTACCTGTGGGGTCAAAATCACGAAAGTAGTTGGGGCAGTTTTGAGACGTATAAGTTCCTGCAGGTGTGTCATCCCAACACAGCCAGCCATCCCATGTCCGATTACAGTATGAACCTAAGGTTTAAATAGAAATCTAAAAAACAAATCTAACCAAAAGGTTTTCAAGCATAGCGGCTAAAAGTAAACACCATAGTTATACCTGGATAAGTTAAAGTGATTTCAAAAGTCAATTTTAAAATGTCATATTATCAAATTTTTTTTTTTTGCACATTTCAGTTCTTAGACATGTGTGTGCTTTACTACCTGATTTGTTGTATGGTGGATCTCTGTTCATTTTCTCAAAGCATTTAAATTGACCATCAATTATTTTCTTCCTCTCCTCTGCTTGCTGAAATGTCACAGTCTCGGCTGTGGAAAATACTTCTGCATCCAATTCACCATGAGATGATCCCTTCTGTAGTTAGGAAACCCCATTAGAAACAAATACAACAGACAGATATATCTTATCAGCCATAACATTAAAACCAAATTGTGTAGGTTCTCTTGTGCTGCATGTGCTCCCTGAGCTTAAAGTCCACATGTTATTTGATAATGTCCGTGGTATCTGTTGCAAGGTGGAGCCTCCAAGGATCTGACTTGTTTGTCCAACACGCATATTGTTGCTATAAAGAGGTGTTCTTGGTCTGCAGCAGTGTTTAGGCAGGTGGTATATTTCGAATGAATGTCTTCATAAATGCATAAATGCATAAAAAGACCTAAGGTTTCCTGTAGGAACCTTTTCGAGAGCACCACACAGTCAGTGTTATTCAATTCACCTGGTTTTAATGTTATTGCTAAAATAAAGTAAGGAAAACAACTTAAAATCTATTACCTTAACTTGGTCCTTTGACTGACATTGTACCCAGGTACTGTTTAAAGAGGGGTTGTGTACCCAATTACCAGATTCGTCACAATATTTGGTTATCTTTTCTGTGGGTAAACACAATAAAAAGTCAAGCTGTTATGTTATAGTGACTACCAATGCATCACCATAAGATCATATCAGATAATCAATGGTTGACAGTTGAAAAAGATTTTTTAATAGGTGATTTCTATTCATCATAATTACAGTAAAAGCATTCATTAATTTAACAACACTATGTCCAGTATGCATTGAGTATGCATCCAGTTTTTCTTCCTTTTTGTTTGTTTGTTTTTCATATAATAGTATATAATGTTGTTTTTATTGGTTCCTCCAAGTCTATATACAGGTCTTCACAAGCTTCTATTGAAGTAAATGAGCATTTTATATTTTGATACCATATGAATGGGTATTTCATTTAAAATACCAGATAAGATACAACATAGAATATGAATATATCTGCTGCTTAAACCTTTTAAAAATGCATCACAGAAAATGAATTATTGCCTTATGTCATCCTATACTAGCAGTTCAGTTGTCCAACTCCTAATAAGAACAAGAAGATGTAAGACTTTAATCATTTAATATGAGTTTATTTAAAATAGTATTCAAATCTCGGTTTTAAATATAAAAAATCATTTAATTACATGAAATGTAATAAAATTCGTAATCAATCACCATGAAGTTCAACATTTAAAACAATGTATTTGAGCCCAAATGGATTTTGAAGGGCAACACTAGCAAAATGTTTATCTGTTGCATCTGTTTGCATCACTGGCCATTGGTAACTGTGACAATTATAAGCAGATCTAAAATACATGTTTGGGTATCATAAAGTACAATCAAGACAGAAAGGTAAGGTTTAGTCATCCTATGTTAATCCCATGTACCAAAGTTCAAAGGCATTACTAATTTTCCTATGTCATCTTTTGTTGTTTCCTAAAGGAGACATTAATACCTTTTAAAATCTTTTTTAAAATAGGGTGCTGGATTCTTTTTTGTTAATATTTAACCCAAGTGCACAATAGCTTTCCACCACATCTACATTCTCCACTTCAATTATGATGTATGTCATATCCCTTTTTTCATAGTAAACTAAAGTCATATTTTTACTTAGTTCTTTAACTTTTTTATATACTTTTATATACTTTCAGAACTTTAGAGAAAACATGCCATGTTTACAATATTGTTAAAAAAGATGATAATCTTAGTGACATTTTATTTATGTGTAAATATAAATCTATTGTGGCAAAATGCAATGGTCGGTATCAGTCACTTACGTACACATTTGGCTATAAGCCCTGCATTGTATGCAAGGATGCATACCAAGCATTAATAATATTAAAGCTAAAATTTGTAAATGATCTGTGGTAACTGATATTTTTTACTACCAAATTCAGATGAATGTTAGTATTTACAAGCAACAGCATTAGTGTAGGTTTCTCAATCAGGGGTTGGTAATGCTTTCATAATACCATATTTTTTTATTTAAAAAGTACAACCACAAAGATGTATTGTCAATTTTTATCAAAAAAAATACAAACATAAGTTAATTGAAAAGCAAAACCTTTCCATAAGACACTGCTCTTTAATGTTAATAATTTCTAAAGTTCTTGCCTTGCGCTTTGTGCTGATGGCTAGCCTTCCCATTAGGCGAATAAGAAAGTGAAGTGAACATTAAGCCACTGCTAGCATGTTTGTCTAAAACTGCATTCTACTATAAGTAAAAGTGATTAGCACTCTAGTAATTGAGTTTATTAAGGGTGAAGTCCCAACAGCTGACATTTTTTGTCGAAAAATTTAACCGTGTATAATATGCATCAAAATCACCCTCCTCCCATATGATATTAAAAAGACGGATCAAATTTTCAACCTGCTCTCTGCTAAAACCCTAAAATGTTTAGCTTACCAAAGCACCTTGGAGAAAGAATGCTAAACTGAAAGGTACCTGCCCAAGACTGGTGCGCTCTTGCAGCTCTTCAAATTAGTCTGTCAAAAAATACACGAATAAAATAGCTGTTTGAATCTTCGCTGGTAGTGTAGGCAACTTTCTAAGTACTACCTGTGGTGTCAAACATGGGGTGGTCTGGACAGCTCTGAGAAGCAAGGGTCCCAGCAGGAGTTTCATCCCAGCACAGCCAGCCATCCCAAAGCCTGCTACAGTGAGAATCTGAAAAGTTTGAAAATGAAATTAAATTAAATATTTAACAAAATGATGTTGTTTTCTAAGCATAAGCAAAATAAAATAAATAATGATTTAGCTGTCAGTGTTCTGCAGAGTATCACCAACACTCTGCATCTTGATAGCTTAGATTTCTGACACTTAAAAAGTTCATCACAGGATAAAAGCCCAGCCAGATGTCTTTCAACATGGTAATAAGGAATTATTGTCTCTTCCAGTACCGCTTTTATTATATGTCCCATCTCTGCTCAACAGTTCCAGACATTTATACTGAGACTCTGTCATGATTTGTTGTTCTCCCTCCATCACCCCCATAGCAGGACTGAGAGAAAGGTCTGTGGTTGGCTCAGGTTTTGGCTCTGCTGCACCTGCAGTAGTTATACACTGTAAAAAAGAGATAAATAAAAGTGTTGCTGGTGATGCACTTTAATCACATTAGTTGCCATATATTATATATGCTCTATACATAAAGTAACAGAATATCAATAATTGAAATGCTATACTTTGTTATAACCACAAATTGCTGTACATTAAGTCAAGAAAGTAGAACCCTATGATAGTCATTTCACACTTCAGAGCCACTTTAGACCCTGTAAAGGATGGAAAAGTATGAGAATGACCTGAAATGCAAGAGTGCATATCACAATGTAAAATTCAGAGCGGCTGCAAATCCAGCCCAGGATTTTCTGAAGCAGGCAGGTAAAGCTCCTTTGACAAAGATTCACATGGCTCACACAGTTGCTCTACAGAGAGGCAGAATGCAATTCAAAAATAATCTGACATTCCCCTCTTCATTATCACATGGTAATGAATTTGAATTTAATTAAACAGACATGTACTCGTACTACATTATGAAGAAATGGCTGGTGTTCTTACCTAAATATATAAAAATGAAGCATCTGATCATGTTTCTGATGTCACATGTAGCAGTTTAGCAGCCGTACATATGATGTCACTCCAAACATTGAAGTAAATGACGTCATACATACGACCACCAAGCCACCACCCATGTCAGTCCTCTCACCTATCTGCAAACCTAACATAAAATTTTAACTAATGTACAACAGCACATTTTCAACATGAAAACAGAGTACAGAAATAGATTAAACCTAGGCTATTTTGCTGCTGCGTTGCACTAAAATGTAAAAAAAGCCTTCAGGTATTATAGTTCATATCAAATATGAATATTTAATATTTATAAAACTAAATACTAATTATGTATTTTACACAACACGGGTTGAAAAAAGTGAAAGTACAGTGTTTCCTCGCCACTTCGCGGCTCACCTTTCGCGGACTCGGTGCATTGCGCGTTTTCAAAAAATAATAATGGAAAATATATATCGCTGATTTTTGCTGTTTCGTGGGTTTTTGCAAAACTTTTGCATTAAAAAAATCACAAAAAATTATACAAATAAATTAAAAATATTAATTCTAACAATGAAGGAATGTTATAAATCATAAAATATTCTGATCTACTCAATGTGTAGGGTATGACGTGCTGTAAGCTTGGTACAGACGGAGCATGAGTGATACGAGAGTGATGTATGGCGTGTCAAGTATAGAAAACGTTGCTTGATTATTCAACAGTTAAAAACACTACAATAGCGTATTTACTTAGTTGATGAATACGCACCAAAAATGAGAAGTAAGACTAGAGTCGCTACTTGCCGACATGACAAGTTTTTGTCTGCGGTGTTGTGTTTGCTGTTTGTGAAAGTTTCATTATAGACTGAAATCATTCAAGCCCTACGATGCCACCTAAACGTTCTGCAAGTTTTACGGCTAAAATAGTGTATAAATACTTAAATAAATACAGCGTCCCTACTTTGCAAATTTTCGTTTATCGCGGGTGGTCCTGGAATGTTACCCCCACGATAAACGAGGGAACACTGTATCCCCTTCCATACTTCAAAAACTCAATCACACTTCTTAAAACCACAACAAATGCATATATACAGCCAATTGTGCTGATAAATGATATCTTACCCAGATGGTCAAGCACTATGCTAGATGTCACTACATTGGCGGGCTAGTACCTTAATCCTCCAAGAACCTTAATACATAGTGCCATAGTTATTTGTTGCATCTGATGAAAGGTATTTGTAAATGTACAACTGAAGGCTGTGTTGTATCCATGAAGTATGATTTAATGGCCTGTACATTTAAAATGATCAATAATAACCTCATTATACACACCTTGAATTGCAAAACATTAAACCTAATGGTCCTAACAACAAATCAGATCAATATATTTGAATTAGGAAAATGCTCTCCTGATACTGGTCTTTGAGACAGCAAACAGTTCACTTACATTGTCTGCTCAAAAATATTATTATTGTTTTTTAAAAGAGTAGAACCAGGCATGACAGAAATCTATAGGTAGACAATATGCCACAAATGAAAAATGCATATAAAAAACAGTGTTTCTTACATTTAATTTATGTTGTATGAACCTAAGATATTTCATGGTTTGTCTGGTCAACTTTATTTCATTTTTTGATAAACATTCATTCCTGCGTTTCAGGCCTGCATCTTATTCCTTAAAAGTTAGAACATTAAATTTTTTGTAATGTTGCTATTCCTTTTCCAGCACAGTGGCTCTGTGGGTAGCATCGCTGCCTCACAGCAAGAAGGTTCTGGGTTTGATGCATTTTCCACAATGTCCCAACTTTTACTGATATTTGGTTGTAGAAGACTGAAAAGGCTTTTCTGATGAGACTCTGTACCTGCTATTACAAAATAGTTGATGACAAACATATCCATTCTGCCTTGTATCAATACTTTAGGCTGGTGGTGGTGTAATGGCCACACATAATTTACACCACAGTCTTTACGCCAGTCTAAGCACACAGTCTACTTTAACCTCGCCATGTCCATCCTTTATAACAGTGCACACTTCTACATACCATGTCTTGAAGCTCAAATCATAATTTAAAAATGACAACTTTAATACCACCTGTCGGTTGCTAACATATTTTATGCTTTAAATAAACTGCAAATATACTCCCAGTACTGGTGTGGCATGTAATCACTTACATCACCATGTAGTTTAGTTTTCATACACTTCATGAGGACACTAGGAAAAGCGGGACACTCAAAAGCACTTAAAAGTTTGGCTCAATTTTAAGAGAAATCACAAGGCTAAATCCATTATGTGTGGAAAGTTAATCTTTTGTTAAAAAAAAAAAAAGGCTTGGAGCTCCAAAATGGCAAGACATCTAAGGCACCAGCTTGATACTGAACTGCAGCAGTGTACTGTTTTCGACTGACCGCACTTTCCTAGCTTAAATGTTGCACAGCTGGGAGAGTCTAAAAGGCTTAATGTGAAAATGTAGCTTAATATCCTAAAGCAAAGACGTAGGCACACCAAACTTCTCTAACTTAATTAGTGGTAATAAGTAATCTCCACTGCTTTGAATAAAAAACATATGATCCAAAAGTAACGTAATTGTTTTTACTTTAACGTTTATTCTTCACATTTAAACCTGTTGTGTCCTAGTGGTTAATATATACATAATATGTAAAAAGAAAAACTAAATATGGAATAGTATAACTAACAGGAAGATTACTCATTAAACAGTTTAAAACTGACAGAAGCATTCAGTCGTTCAAGAGGCTAATAAGTTGCAGCAAATTTAACTCTTTTAAATATGTTTTTGTTGAATATGTCATCCAACACTCAAATGATCCTGATATATTTTGTTACATTTTCGGTTGTACACAAATATACCAAAGGACAAATATATCTCACAAAATTATCTCATGTACGAAAAGCTTAACACGCATATTTTTGGGTTAAACTGGGGTACCAGGACAAATCTTGAACACCACATAAACAATGCAGGATGAATGAATGAATGAATGAATTACCTTTATTGTCATTATAATTGACATTACAATGAAATTTGAGTGCAACTCCAATGTGCTTTTAAATCAAAAAGAAAATAAAAGAATATCAAAGTATAAATAAATGTAACATATTTACAACAGAATTACACACTTGCCCTGGTACATATTGCACTTAAATGAATTTCACAGACTTTAGTTGTTGCATGTGATGATGAATGTACTGTAAAATTTGGTTGTCATTTATATATAATTTCTTTTATTGTTCAGTGTAGTGATGAATATGAATAGAGGTATGTAGCCTCACTTTGTAGAGGAGATTTCTAAGGAGACCATAATAAGATAAGTCAAGGTTTTCATCCTGTTTTTGCACTAGATGATTTTGAGTCCTGACCCTAATCTAGAAGTAAAGTTTGAACTCTATGACAAAGATATCGACTCTGATGACTTCCTTGGAAGGTAAGTGAAGTTGTTGTTACATTTTGATTTATAGTACAGTATTCTGAGTTGTACATTATAATTTTATAAGTATATGCCATTTCACAACCACATTACATTCTGTGAAATAGGTTGTTGACCAAAATGGACATTTCCATAGTCACATAGTCTTTTTATGTTACAGTAATGAAAATAAAAAGGGTATTTTGACAAGAAAACAGATAATACCTAAATTCATTAGCGATACCGCTGAGTGGAACCCTAAACTGTTATACACATGCTAACCCTTCACAATAATTATCAATAATACAGTACTGATACGATTCTGTTTAGGAGAAAGCCGTAACACATGGTACAATGGACCTTTTGTATACCTGAAACCAAACATGCATTGATAAACTATTATAAGCATCAAAGAAGATCAGCTAGATGCAACCTACAGGTTAGAGAGAATATACAGGTATTGGGGTGATCAACAAAGCAGCACTATTTACAATAGGACTGGCATGAGCACACAATTCATATATCCAACGTAATCGGATGGTCATTAAACGGTAAATGCCTATATATTGATTTACATGCACCAAAAATAATTGTTGTTGAACACTATAAGATGTTGTGGGTGTTATACATTTACTTTTAATTCTAATATTCTAATTTTTTTACATAATGTGGATTGGTGAAGACCTTAGGCCTAAGAAGCTGATTTAAAATGTAAATTTATTAAGAATAAAATGAGGTTTGTTTCTTTCAACAGGTATAAAACTAAGCTTGGGGATATCATTAAATCACAGTACAACGATGAGGTGGGTGCCATTTTTAATCCCTGGTTTTAGATTTGACTAATATTCATTCATTCATTATGTTGCGCTTAATCCACCCGGGGTTGCGGTCCAGCTGGTGCTCACTCGGATGCTCTGGGCGCAAGGGCAGGAACAACCCTATATGGGACGCCAATCCATCGTAGGGCACACACACACACAGTCATGTACACAGTCACACACTAAGGGCCACTTTAGAGACACCAGTTAACCTAACACGCATTTCTTTGGACTGTGGGAGGGAACCGGAGTTCAGACACCACACAGAAAGGACCCAGACCACTCCACCCTGGACTGAACTCGGGACCTTCTTGCTGTGAGGCAGCCACTGTGTTGTCCTAGGACTACTATATTCATACTAATTCACTTTAGTTAACGTGGTAATTAAATACCTTGATATGGACACATGACACCAAAGTTTTAAGAAGGGCTGGTTAAGGCTCTGGACTATGGACCAGAAGGTCCAGGGTTCAAATCCCACCTCTCACAGTTGGGTCCCTGGACAAGGTCCTTAACCCACAATTTCTTGGATTGTATGATTGTATTAAGTCACTCTGAATAAGGGTGTCTGCTAAATGACATAAATGTAAATATATTAAGCACTGTCTGTTCTGAAATTGATGATGAAATTAAACCACAAGACAGTAATGCATCATACTAAAATAGTTCATTAGAATCTTCTTAAATTATTTGTTTCCTGTATGTGTACAACCAATTATTATCATATGTCTTTATGCAAGCCATAGACATTGCCCATGAATGCCTGACGATGTGTTTATGCTTTTTGCACTCCAGTGGTGTACTCTAAATGATGTGAAACATGGCCGTCTTCATCTGGTTCTTGAGTGGCTTCCTACAGTAACACAGCCTGACAAGTTACATCAGGTATGCATGACTATATATATTCTCAGGTTGTACAGACAAATACCATGTTATGATATTTAATTCTTCTAAATTAGGTGCTGCAGATGCAGAGTGCTCAATCATACCAGAATAAAACTTCACCTGCAGTCGCCTTGCTGCATGTCTTTATTGACAGAGCACTTTCACTACCTGTGAGTTACACACACAAACATACCAATAAATTAATTACATGCATCTTGTGTATGTGTGAATTCAGAGTGAATATTTATTTATGTGTGTCTAGTTAAAGAAGAGTGGGAAGGAGCCTAAAGCTGGAGCTGAACTGGTGCTTAGTGCAACCTCATACAAAACTAAGGTAGGAAATATAAAACATCAATTTTAAATATAGAATTTGAACAATACACTAACAATACACTTTCCTCTGTGTTTTTTCTCCAGGTGTGTGATCGCTCCACGTCTCCTCAGTGGCAGGAAGCTTTTCAGTTTCTGATTCATGACCCCAACAAAGACTTGCTTCTTATTAAGGTGTGGTTTGTTAATATTTGGAATTTGTGACATCCGTGATTTTTCAGTTTGCAATCTACTGTATATACTTCTCCTTTACAGCTCTCGAGTGGGTGGGATCAGCCTATGGGTTCTCTGGTTCTACCAATCAGAGAGATTCTTTCAAAGCCAGAGCTCCTGATGGACCAGTGGCTGAATTTGGATGGAGCTTTACCTGAGAGTCAGCTCCTATTGAGGGCACAAGTTAAGGTATAATATATACACAGTCAGTGACAGTAAGGTACAATTTAATAAAATTGAATTGAATTGAACTTATTATTAGCAGTCTAAGGTCAAAGTCAATATTATTTGTATAGCGCTTTTTACAATGGTGTATTGTCTCAAAGCAGCTTTAAAATATTATATTAATTATATATTATCTTAAAAGACCAATCCCAAATTTGAGCAAGCCTAGAGCGACAGTGGAAAGGAAAAACTCTCTGTATAAAGAAGGAAGAAACCTTGGGAGGACCAAGACCCAAAAAGGGACCCATCCTCATTGGGTGGCCTAGATGTTAATTGAAATAATTAAGTTGTAGTAATACATTTACATTTACATTTCCAGTATTTAGCAGACGCCCTTATCCAGAGCGACTTACAGTATTACAATCCAAGCAATTGTGGGTTAAGGGTCTTGCTCAAGGGCCCAACAATGGCAGCTTGGCAGAAGTGGGATTTGAACCCTGGACCTTCTGGTCCAGAGTCCAGTTCCTTAACCACCTACAGTTCCTTAACCATTTACTTAATTTTACTATTTTACTATGGGACTGTGGTAGCCCCCCTGTGGTAGCCTACCACAGTCCCATAGTAAAATAGTAAAATTAAGTAAATAATAACATTTAAATCAGTAATAAAATTTAAATTACTAATCATATTTAAAATAAATAAAATAGATTTAAGATAATAAGTTCTCAGTGGTAAGTTATTGGAGGCACATCGTCTCCTAATAACTAAATGATGGAGGGAGTTACTGCACTCTGGCGGGACCCAGGCATGGTGGGACTGGTTTCTGTTGATAAAGACCAGTAGAGTGATTTTACGGTGGAGGAACTAGTACCGGAACATTAGCTGGGAGAGAAATGGGAAAATGTAGTTACGTATGGGTTAGGAGCACAGAGTCTAATAACAATCACTGATGCCTTGTGCAGCATGAAACTCCAGCAGCATTAATTATAGCAGCATAGCTAGAAGAGGAGGAACCCAAAGTTAACACAGCCAAGAGGCAGGGGCCAACCTGAACAATGCCTACCAGTCTAAATCTAAAAAAAAAGCCTGCGTAAATAAGAATGTTTTAGTCTGGACTTAAAATTTGGAGAGTGTCTGAATCTCGAACTAAAGTGGAAAGTTTATTCCATAGCTGGGGGCCAAGTATGTGAGCTTGATTAGTATTGTGAGTATCTAAGCTTTATTTTTGTTAACTCATAGCCGTATTAAAAGAAAAGTCCAAAAACACACCTTTGTACATTTGTCTTGAATCATTTGAACCATTTGATTGCAGATCCTGAACTCTAAGATGGCAGCTCTCGTGTCACTTGGTGCTGGTCCAGTGTTGAGCAATAAGCAAGCAGCCACTACTGGGCAGATCAGAATTTCTCTGTCCCACCAGAAGAAGTTTGCTGTGATCATTTATGCCTGCAGGTCCTTTTCTTTTCTTATTTATGTTTATTCGTATTGCCTGATTTGTAGGATCTGAAAGTGACTTACAAGGACAGTACAATCAATATACAAAACGTATATAAATGCAAAGGTGTTCTGCATGAGTAAAAGTAACTCTAACTATGAAAGAATTAGGACATGTCCTTTAACATGTCAAATGTGGGACTATTGTCATTTTTACGCTGGAAGATAGTACATTCTTCAGTGGTTAAATCAAAACCCTATTTTTGCAGGCATCACATAATCGTATCCATTTTTAATCGTTTTCCTAGTTTTTACACCACTTTTAAGTGAAAACCTGTTTAGAGTTTAAATTGAGCTGCTAAATTATGGTTTGTATAAATAAATGACTTAAATGAATTAGGCCTTAGCCATAGTGACTCAGCCACTGCAAATAAATCAATATCAACTAGCAAACATGACTCCATCAAGTAGTGTTGTTTTTAAAAAAAGGTCACTTGTGCTGCGTCGGTCTGCAACTGTACACCCTGTGTTATTAGAACAACAGATGACTATGCTATTTGCAGTCGAGCAGTGCTAGAAGAATTAAATTAGTTTAGTTTTGAAAATGCACTTCCAAGTAATTTCAGGCAAAACCCTTAATAGTTGGTGAAGCCTTTATAATTTTTACATGAACATGACTTATATCAATATGAGATTTTAACACTTAAAGTTTACTAAAAGTATGTGGATAAAGAGAAACTAGATAAAAAATGAAATAAAAATAATATACTTGGACATTTTTATTAAATAATATAATTCAGTATTGGGTATCTGAGTTTCACATGTATGTGAACTTGTACAAGCAGCATTTACTTTAAAGATTAAATTAGGTCAGGTTGTTTGCAAATATGCAAACTGTTGCTTTTATTTGGTGTGATCCTCTTGTGCAGCAATAACTGCATCTACTACATCTACTAGGTAACTGTTGATCAGATTGAAAGATTTGTATCCCATTCCTCTGTACATAACAGCTTCAGCTTTGGGACACATTTCTGCACATGAACTGTGGATTAAAGATAGGATTTTGACGTGGCCGTTTCAAAACATTTACTTCATTCTTCTTTAGTCATTTTGGTAGAATATTTTGTGTGCTTATGATCAGTGTCTTGCTAAATGAATAAAATAAATTAATAAAATGTTTTCAGGATGTTTTCAGGACAGACATATTTTGATGTTTGGTGTTCTCAGAATAATAGAAGAAAATAAACATTTGCCAATGTGAGAGAGGCCTTTGATTGCTAAGAAGTTATCCTGGGTTCCTTTGTGACCTTATGAACTTTTACAGACTTTGCTCTTGAAGTGATGATCATTGCTGGTTTTGTAACATTTTCCAGTCTGATGAGCGTCAACAGCTGTTTTTCCGAGGTCCTCAGAAATCTCATCTTCGTGCTGAGATCATGTTTTAAAGATCAGTCTTTGCTAGATCCCTGTTCTTTAAATACAGTGGCACCTGATTGCCATCCCATTGATTGAAAACACCTGAATTAAATTTTACCCAGATGACCAAGTATAATATTTCTTACACTTAAGTCTTTATCTTTAATTGAGTTACGTTTATGTAATTTTAGGACTTGCATGTATATCTGATCTGTCATCAAATTATTGTAATATTTATGCAGAAATATAGAAACCCCACTGTATATGTAGTCTGTTTCTAAAAATAAGTAACAACTAAGACAATCTGTTAATCAAAGATGATCAATTAAAAATAACTGAAGTTTGTTTACCTTTGTTTAGGGCCCTGGTGACATCATCCAAAGAAGGTTTAGACACCTATGTCTCCCTGATTCTGCTCCCCGATAAAAGCAAGGCCACGAAAAGAAAGACCACAACGAAAAAGAAGGACCTGAATCCTGAGTTTAATGAAAAGTAAGAACGTGTGTGTGTGTGTGTGTGTGTGTGTGTGTGTGTGTGTTTGAGTGCAAGATATGAGGAACGATATGTGAGTGACATAAAGAGGAATTTGAGTTCCTAATGTAAGGATTGCTTTCCCAGTTAAAAATCATGGTACACAAAAACAATCTTTGCTTGTGATCTGTGTGGCTGCACTGACTACACTATCATTCTCAGGTTTGAGTTTGACATGAGTGTGGATGACGCTCGGCAGCGGGTGCTGAGTGTCTGTGTGAAGCACAGCTCCTCCTTCATGAGTCGAGACAAAGACGTCATTGGTCAGGTGAGTCACTGATTAGGGACCCTGTAGGGTTTTTGTTTCAATTTTAGCAATATGATGCCTTAACAAGATTATATGAGACCCGTTTTAGTATCAGTTTCCCTGCTGCCTCCGTTGGAAATTACTGTTTAACTTTATTATTGTGTTCAAGTGACGCAATTTGCTGGCTCATGACCACTTTCCTGTGCCTTATGAATTCTGTGACTCCTAATCCCCTTTCCCAACATACAGTACTGTGCAAAAGTGTTAGGCCACCATTACCACCATAAGCTTTGTTGCTTTAACAATTGTATAATGTAATTTACCACCCATTATCTTCCACTTAATCCACACGGGGTCACGGTCCAGCTGGTGCCCAGCTGGCAACTTTGAATGCATGGTCTGGAACAACCCTAGACAGGGCTCCGATCCATTGTAGGGCACACACACACAGTCACAAACAAAGAGCCACTTTTAAAAACACCATTTAACCTAACATGCATGTCTTTGAACTGTGGGAGGAAACCAGAGTACTCAGAGTAAACCCACACAGACACATGAAGGACTTGCAGACTTCACACAGAAAGGACCCAGGCCGCTCCACCCTGGGACTGAACCCGGGACCTTCTTGCTGTGAGGCATCAGTGCTACCGCAATTGTATAATGATAATAATTTTATAATTGTTCCCCAGTCTCTTTCTTAGATTAAAACCAGAAAACACAAAAGAAAACAAAATCTAAATACAGCTTATATAGGCTACAGTGTGTCTTCCCCTTACACTTGAGCAATAGCAGCATCTGACAGCTTCATTTGGATGCCAAATTGACCCCACTCTAAAGAAGCTTGATCAGGAAGCAGCCAAGAAACCACTTTTTTAAAAGGTCACACTATAAAACTACATACTTCCAGTATTTTCTGTTTATACCTTCACAAAGAGACTGAGACATTATTATAATCATACGTATTCCATTCTAAAACAGCAAATCTAATGGTGACCTATTGTTCTTATTCTACATATTTGCACAAGATTTGACTTGTGTGAACATTTGTGACACAAAACTGATGTATTTACAAAGCTATATGTACAAGCTATGTACAAAAATATATGTTATTTCTAGATGCCACTGATGATATTTCTTATGCTTATAGGTGGAAATAGATCTGGGACAAATGGACATTGTTGGTGGTGTCACAGAATGGTAGGAGCATGTGCATGACTTTTGGCTCGTTTTTCTTAATAAACATATTTTTGTAAATATCACTTGTTCAGTCAAGTGTACTCACACATTCAAAATAGTAACGAATAAAACCATTTACTCTTCATTAAGAAAAATACATGTCCTTGTGTATTCATGTAAGGGGCCAGTAAATAAATAAATTTATTTTTATATAAATTTTATATAAATGACAAAGGCTAAAGATAAAATAACATATGTGTTTATTCAAAACAAACCATTGACTGCTACCATATAGGACCCAACAAAAATCTAGACCATATGTGCACATCTCAGCATAGTTTATATAATATCCTTGCTTAAAGAGACTGGATTTAACTCAACAGATAGTTATCAGGTTTTCTTCCGTACATTCACTCGCTTACTCTTATCTACACACTCCATTTTATCAGACCCACTTACCATATTGAATAATTTTGTAGTTCTACAATTCAGTTTAATTACTTCTACAATCTGGTTCTCTATATACTTTACTGTACACTCTAGTAGGCACATCTACCATGTTGCTTCACCTTGTAGATGTAAAGTCAGAGACAGAAGCTCATCTGCTGTTGCAGTTACTTAGTGACCCTCTAGACCTTCGTCAGTGCTCAGAGGATGCTGGTGGCTTGATATTTTTGGTTGTTGGACTACCTTCAGTAACAATGAGATGTTTAAATTCTCAAGCAGCACTGCTGTTTCTGATCCACTCTTACCAGCACAACACAAATTAACACACCACAGTGTCACAGCAGTGCTGAGAATGATCCAGTACCCATATAGTACCTGATCTGTGGGGTATCATTAGAGAACATGGTAAAGGGGAATACCGAAGTATATAGAGAAACAGACTATATGGTCAGGGCAACTAATAAAATGGACAATGAGTGTAGAAACAAGAAGGTGTACCTAATAAAGTGACTGGTGTGTGTGTAACAATGCTTTGAGTGCCTAATGAATATCTCTAAAATATCACTTCTCATTAATTTAGCTTTAACAAAGGATTGTTAATACATAAACTTTAGCAATAATTAGCAATATTTTCACTTTATGTACTCATTATAGTTACAGCATTTAGCAGACGCCCTTATCCTTATCCATCCAGAGCGACAGATAGACATGATTTGTATTCTTCCTAATAGACAGGACTCTCATATGCATTACTGTCTGCTTATTATTTCAATGCACTTACGAGAATCTGCTCACACAGTCACATCAATAAACATCTAACAGCATTGATTAGAGATGAAAATGAAAATATTGCTTATTTTCACTTAATTTTACATATTTCAATTTTTTCATTTTTCTCAATTTCAGGTTTGACTTGAAAGAAGAGAGCAACTAACTGCAGTGTCCTGTCTTTCAGCTCTTTCTGATGCCTTCCTGCACTCTCTTTCTACTCTCTTCTCTCTTTTATTGCAGCATTTTATGCAGTATGCTTTCGTACCGAGTGAACTGGTAATAAGAGTCAATATGGTTTACTGGCAGGATAATATTCTTTTATTGCCGCGATACGAGTGGTCTTCCAAGAATCCTATATACAAAAAGACATTTCCAAGTTCAGCTCATGCAGTAGGCCATGTATGCATATAGACTAAATGGTTGTTTTCATGATTTCACAATAACGAATGTTTTGAGATCTCTTAGTTTGCTGTAACCTGCTGGATTTTTAAAAAAGATTTTATGATACTGCACGCATTGTTCTTGCCTTTGTGGTTGTTTACTGGTTGTGTCTTGGCCTGATACATTCGGAGATTACTGTGTTTGTGATAACATGCTCATCAGACCTAGCACTTATAATTATTAGCAAGGACCAGAGCTTGGTATTCAGGAGGCAAAATGGAAGTAGTCAATTATGGTGTAGGAATCTGGGTGAAGAAGAAGAATGGAAAAGCATTTCAAATGGAGCTTACTCATGACATATTGTACACACCACTGCTCAGTTTTGTAGTCAACATTAAACCACGCTTACTTTTGCCCTACAGCTAGTCTTGTGTATAGTCAGAGATGTGTTATTGTGAAATGCTGCTATCTTGTACATCTATACTGCCACAAGTACAGTATATGCATTTTCTAACTGAAATGTTGAAAAGTGTTAATTGCAACGACATTTACAAAGAAAGTTTAGTTCAACCAGTGCTATAACTTCAGTCCAACTTTCTGTATTACTACACCCTCATCAACCTCCCCTTTTCTCTATTAGGGGATTGCCTGTCACCATCTTAAGGGCTGAGTATCTACTATGATGCTTTTGAAAATTAAGCTTTGGGTTTCATTACAAAAAATGCAGTTACCATTTTGTCTAGTTGGAAGTCACCTAGTTACTCGCAAATTTTGCTTTAAAATATAACTGCACAAAATGCCACGGAAATCACTTTGTGTTCCCTGAAAAAAGCAGGTATGTTCTGGTAAAGGCAACCTATACTAGGAACATAGTAAGCAAATCTGAGTGGGGAGGGAAGGTAGAAGAGGGTAAGTTCAAAGCAGAACACAGTCGGTGCTTAATCACATCCAGTACCTCGAATAGAACATGTTCCACAATTAATTAACATTGGAATATTTCAGTTCATGTGCCAGTGTCAAGAGTACAAATTAGATCAACAGGACATTTAATTTACTGTAGCGTTGAGTTTTGCTCTCATCAGCAGGCCTGATTATCTCAGTGTGACAAGAGGAAAATGTAGCATGATGAATCAGACAAATACATATGCAAATCGTTTCTGCTTGCACTCAACCTCCAATGGCCTTACATTTCTTTGTCGTATGCCACAATTTGCGGATCACTGTGTGGAGTTTGCATGTTCTCCCTCTGCCCATGTGGGTTTCCTTCCACATTCCAAAGACATGCATTAGATCAAGTGATCTCTCTAGATATTTCAGCATGCTCATCTTGCTGGGTTTTTTTCCCAAATTAATTAATGTGTTAGTGGCGTATTTTATTGTGCTTATTGTGTCTAATTATTACGTTCAACTTTCCTTCTTTTCCCCAAAACGTTATATCTTTTTTAGCAATGACAATAGCAGGGTAGTACTGTACACTGCTCACAAACTTTCATATAACTATATTTCATTTATGAGCAGTATATTTACTCAGTTTTCTTTTTTTTTATAATTCTGTGATAGAAAACACGGCTGAATGTTACTGCTGCATTGATGTACGTGAAAAGAGCACCAAAGAAATCACTCACTTTAAATGGCTGCTGCGAGGCTGCAGTTTGCTATGCATTGTTTATCACTCCTGTTGACTGTGCACATTCTGTCGCTTGATCGTAATACCACATTACAATTCCAATAAACGACTTGATGTGTGTGCACTCTGAAGTGTCTTCCGTTTTTTTGCAACCCTGGTTATAGTGTATGCATTTTTTTATTTTGGTCTTTGACTGAAATACAAAGTACAGTACCATAGTTGCATAGCGTTTTCACACGAAGCCTGCATGCAAACAATGCACAAATGCATCTACAAAGCGGTTTCCAAAAAAGTTGGGACACTAAACAAATTGTGAATAAAAACTGAATGCAATGATGTGGAGATGGCAAATGTCAATA